>VMDO01004287.1:0-100168 GCA_007922755.1 Pedetes capensis | reverse complement strand
AAGTGGCAGCAGGCCATGCTGGTAGGATTGACCCTATTTTAACAAGACAGCTCCACTTTCATCTGCTTAATACACTGAGATCTTGGTCAAATTTTGAATGAAGAAAAGGGTTATAATTAAAAAGCAAAAATAACCCAAATCCCCCCCCCCAGGCTTCCAGGATTGAGGGTCAGGATGCTCACGTGTAGATACAGTGGGCTCAGCAGACAGGATGGTAGGAACCTCCATGATACATCCTTTAAGCCTCAGGTGCCTTTGTCCTTCTGTCCAGTCCGTCTGCTTCTCAGACTGTGTACCTGCCCTCACAGAACGCAGTTTATTGTAACCTGCGAGGAGAGATGCTCTCTGCCTCTCCTTTTTGATTTCCTAAAACATTCTCCTATTGTAGCCCCAGCTGGCTACTGGGCACTTGAAACATGGCCAGTGATACATCTTCAATTGATACTATGTTGGATTTGTTAGGTTGAATAATATATATTTTAAAAATAATTTTATATGTTACTTTTTTCCTTCCTTCCTTCCATCTTTCCTTCCTTCCTTCCTTCCCTCTCTCTCTCTCTCTTCCTTCCTTCTCTTCTCTTCTCTTCTCTTCTCGAGACCTAGGCTCTTCACGTAGCCCAGGCCAACCTTGGCCTGAGCCCTCTTCTTTCCTGTCTCAGCCTCTGGAGTACTAGAATTGTAGGTGTGTAGGCGCAATGCTATCCAGCTCTTTTTTTTTTTTTTTTAATTTTTTAATGTGGCCACTAGAAAATTTTAAATTGTGTTGGTGGCTTGTTTTATATTTCCGTTGGCCCACATTGTTATAAAATGGTCATTTATTAAAAGCAAATTTTAAGTAATAGTAGCTCATGGAGGAACTTGGGAATTTACCTAAGCCAAGTAAAGAAGAAAAAGAGGGAAAGGGGGAGAGAGAGAACTCAGGAATTGTTTAATAAATAAAACCATCACAACTGAATGATGCATATTTTGCAGATATTTGCAAATGCATGTAATTCTGTTCTTGAGAGCTTGCCTGGAGGTTCTAGCAGGGGAACAGTTACTCGTATGCCTTTGAATGAGGAGTGGTCCTCCTCTATCAGGGACTGTAGTCCCCTTCCACCAGCCAAGCATGCAGCTTCAGGAGGGACCTGTGTGGAGCAGTGAGGGAGGAAGAGGTACCTGGCTAGCCAGGTAGACTAACCGAATCAACCCTGGTGATCAGTGGAGTGGCAGATGTCACAGCCAGATCACTGTCACATCCTAGTCCTGTTCTTTTTCCAACATAAAATGCCATAGTTCTATAAACAATGCTTTGCAATCTAACCTTTTTTGTGTAAAAATTTTTCTCAAATGTTTCCATATGATAACTGTGCAACTCTATTATCAGGCTAGCTTGCAGCTGTACCACTGTGGCATCTGATCCTATCAGATCTCAGAAGCTAAGCAGGGTCAGGTCTGATTAGTACTTGGATGGGAGACTGCCTGGGAACACCAGGTGCCGTAGGCTTGGGAGAAGCACCCCAAAGCCCACTTCCAAAAACCAATTAGCCATTGAAAACTCTAGCAATAGCAGAGAATCAGTAACAATACTGTTTCGCCTGCTGTACGTAGGGTCATTATGAGTGGGATACTGACTCAAAAGCACCTAACAACAACAACATTATCAGGCTGCACAGTTTCCACTTTATGGATAAGCTTTTGCCACTTATTCTGGATATCTCCTTGATTTACACTTCTTTAGAAGAGATTCTGGTCGACACCTCTTATATTAGGTTTTGGATTAGCCTCCCTGATGTGTCCCCCTGCCTCCTGAGGAAGGCCATTATCTCACCCCACTTCCTGACCATCTCATCTTGGGCCTACAGTGTCCAAAGCAAAATAATTCAAAGAATTCAGTGTGACATCAAGTCAGGTCCAATTCATAGTGACCCTCATAGAGTTTTCAGTGGCTGATTGTTTCAGTATTGCTTTGAGAGTGGACTGCCACATCCTTCTCCCATTTTGGCAGTGCTGAGGATCGAGCCCAGGGCCTCAGAAAGTACAGAGCAGGACTCTACCAATTGAGCTAAACCCCAGCCCAGACGTAACCTTAGTCAATGGAAATAGGGGCTGCTGTGGAGTGACAGTGGAAAGAGGTTTGAGCTCCTGAAAGAATGAGGCAGAGCTTTCTTAGTGTCCCGTGAGTGCTGGCTGATAAGGTGCTGGTTCCTGCGCAGGAAACAGGAGATCAGGTCAGTGTGGTTGCCCCTCTCAGGGAGCAGACAGCTCAGGAGAAAGTACTCTGTATTCTAATGCCATGATATAAAGGATGAAGCATGATTAAAGCTTATTAAGTCATAAGTTCTCTGCAAACATAAAGGACTATTATTATTGCTAATACTAATATCCTCCTAGTCTTCCTCTTGCCAGGCCTCTTGCTCTCTTATCATCTTCCCTCTACTTCCAAACTGGAAAATTCAGATATTCCCAGGAGATACCTTCACATGCGAGGCTCCCAAGTACCCCCTTATTAACAAGTTTGTCATTAGAAATGATCTCTAATATTTATTGAGCACATAGTTTGGGCCAGGTACTGTGGTAAGCACTTACCAGGTGTTGACTTTTTTTTTTTTGTACTGGGGGGCTGAACCAAAGCGTCTTGCACATACTTTGCAAGCGCTCTGCCACTGAGCTGCACCCACAGCACCCTTTTAATTTTTTTTCTCTAGAGAGAGGTCTCACTAAGTTACACAGGCTGCCTCTGACCTCAAACTTGGAATCCTCCTGCCTCCACCTCCTGAGTCACTGGGGTCACAGGCATGCACCACCATGGCTGGCTAGTATTGTCATATTTTATCTCTGCATCAAGCCTTTGAAGTAGCTGCTTTTGCTATTGCTACATTTTGCCAGTAAGGAAACCAAGGCATTGAAAGGCTTGATAGTTTGCTCAAGGTCACATGTTATTAAAGATAGATCTAGGAGTTAAACTCAGGTCTTCGGGCTCAGAGGCTCCTTTTTCTAAGCAGCAAACCTCACTACAAGCTTTTCCCATCCCTGCCTATTCCAGATGGACACAGTTGTCCCATAATGCCTTTGAGCAGGAAAAACAATGGTGAGAAATAGGAGCCAGGAATCCTAAGGTAGAAAGTCAGCCTCTGAATAGTTCAGCAAGTTATAATACATGTCTAATGCTTTACACTCTCTAGAACACAAGCACAGTGATGACTTAAAGCAATTCTGTCAACAGAAACAAGGTTGCCCGTTTTGAGCTAGAGACCTGGGGACTGCATTTTGGAAGCCAAGTGTCCCTGATGGGCCGGGTTGTGCCTTCAGAAAAAATATTAATGCAAGACCACATAGTAAGTGCTCTGATTTTATTTTTATTTGAAAGTTTGTACTTGAATATGCATAAGTTGAGTCATTTACCAGATTGAAGCGGGGCTTGTGATGGTTGTTAGGTTTCTCTGTGGCTGCGTCTCTTCCCTCCCTTTGCCCTGAGACTTCAGGTCCCCTCTGATTTCCTTTTTACTATGAATTTACTTGCATAGACTTAATGGGACCCAGTGGACATGATTCAGGTTTGTTAGAAAATATTATTTGAAACCATTGCAGTTAAAAAATACCTATTATTGCCTGTCATTCTTACCTGCCTTTTCATTTTAAAGCCATAGTTACCTGAGAAATTTCTACATGTAGCTACTCGTAGCTTAGTGCACAGTGTTAACTTCTCTGTAAGGTTTTTCATTGGTGTGGTGGTCTGGAGTATCCCTAATCATCCTTTTCTATTTGAGATATCAGAATGCCTAGAGAAGGAGACCAAACTGGACAGCTGGCTTGCCTGAGCCACTTGTGACAAAGGTCATGGAGTCTTACAGCCGGAAGAGAACCTTACAGATCTTGGAATCAGGCACCATTCCCTGCACACGGCAGAGACCCATGACATCTTACCCAGGGTTCTGCATCCAGGGCCTGGCAGACCTGGGAGTCTCCCCAGATGCCTCCGCTCCCTGAGGCGCTTATGTTCTGTGTGGATGTGCAGTGTCTACATCCGTGTTTTAAGGCGGTGGAGAGCAAACTGTCTGAAATGGTTCTGGTTTGATAAACACTGGCCACGTCCATTCTATATTTACTCACTCTAGGGATAAATGTGTTCAGCCCTTTCACGATCTTTATTTTTTCTCAGTGCCAGCCTGTATCTCCTGCTGACTGGTCCAAGGACATACGAACCTGCAAGATTTTAAGAGCACAGTCTTTGAATAAATGGTTGATTTTATGTGGCAACAGAGCTGAAAATGTGATTGATGGCTTTCTGAATTGTTTGACAAGAGTTGGACGTTCCATGGGATTTAATGTGGGCTACCCCAGAATGTGAGCATGCACTGACGTATTTTTCATGCATTAATTTGGTTTGGTTGGAAGAGGGGAAATAATGACTGACGCACTTATCCCACATGCTCTATTTCAGTAATGTTTCTTAATACAAAAGGTCAAGAAAATGGCCATAAGAAGATAGATTCTGTAGTGATTATTTTATAAAGCTAGAAATATTTTGTTAATCTTTGTAAAACTTTGTTTTCATAGGCAAATCTCATTACCTCAAAATCTTTTCAGTATTAGTTGTAGTATAAATCCTTAATACATCCATATATTGAAGAACCAAAAAAAAATCCATAATTGCCTTCTCAACTTGATTCTCTTATTCCTTTTGTTTGTTTGTTTGTTTCTGCAGTACTGGGGGTTGAACCTAGGGCCTTGCACATGCTAGGGAAGCTCTCTACCACTGAGCCATACCCCCAAACTCCTTTTTAACTTTTAAAAATTTTGAGCAGGGTCTTGTTAAGTTGTGCAGGCTGCCTCTGGCCTCAAACTCTCAGTCCTCCTCTTTCAGCCTCCTGAGTAGCTGGGATTACAGGTATGCCACATAGTGCCCAGTTTCCTTGTTTCTTTCATATCAGTTATTTATAAAACTTAACAGCAAACAAGGCTGGGATTTAGCTCGAATGGTAGAGTGCTGCTCTGTATTCTCTGAGGACCTGGGTTCGATCCCCAGCACTGCAAAAACAGGAGAAGGATGTGGCAATCCACTCCTGAAGAAATCCTGAAACAATAAGCCATTGAAAACCCTGTGAGGGTGGCTGTAAGTTCGACTCGATGGCACCTAACAATAACAACAGCAAACAGGATATTAAAAAATAAATGTTGCATTTCCTGACTGACTTTGTAGATTTTATGCTTCAAAATTTAATGTAAAAATAGATTTAAAATACTTTTATTACTATACGATTAGTCATTTAGATAGTTTTCTGATAAAACCAAGATCATGCATTTGTTCTTTAAACATTTAATGAATTTCTGCTGTATGCTACATGCTAAACCAGTTGTTGGGAATGAGGACGGTAAAGAAGTTACTACCAGCTGGGTGCAGTGGTGCACGCCTGTAATCCCAGTGACTAGGGAAGCAGAGGCAGGAGAATCGCAAGCTTGAGACCAGAGGCAGTCTGTGTAATTTAATGAGACCCTGCCTCAAAAAAGTAAAAAATAGGCTGGAGTGCAGCTTAGTGGTACAACACTTGCAGAGCATGCAAACTTGAGGCCCCGAGTTCAACCCTCAGCGGGGGGGGGGAAAGGTTACTACCTTAATAAGGGATATGTACAATATCAAATTGTACTCAAAATTGGATGTTGTTTTCCTTTAGAAGAATCATGAAATTGGCTATGCCCTACTTTATTGAACTTGAAAATGCTTATAGAGAACAGCCATTACTTCTTTTTCTTTGCTATAGTGGAGGTGGAGGTGTCCTAATTGGCAGTAGGAAGTTATTCTTTAAACACAGTTACTAATTAATTACATCAGCAGCAAAAGTATTGGTGAAAACCACAGCTATTCTCAAAGTCTCGTTTTATACCACAGTTCAGAATTCTTCTCTTATCAAATCTGTTAACAAACCACCTGGCTTGAATTTCCCCTGGTCTGGTTTCTTTTAAGCTGTGAGCTAATACATCAGGAAAAGATTGCGAAAGAAGCCACAGTCTGCAGATGCTGGGCTGGCATCCCAGGCCTTTTCTCACAATAATTCAGTAACAAGCCTATGTCCGTCTTGTGTCCTTGGCCTCTTTTATTTGAAAGCCCATATTTTATTCTAGCCTTTTTCTTTCCGATGACATTATCCGTTTATTTGTAGATTTATATGTCGAGCGTCTTTCGTTTAAAACCTTTCCCTAGTGATTTGTAGAAGGAATGGACAGTAAGTGGCTGAGTAGGAGTTCCAGAGTTTGAAGTGGGCGAGTCAGAACCATTTCATTGTTGAAATGGTGCTTCCGGCCATTCCATTCCGGTAGCTTTGTTAGAATCAGCATTCGGTCTACTGTCCTGCCACCTGCTGGTCAGGTTTTAAAAGACCACCGAGCATTGGGACAATGCAACCACAGCACCTCCCCTGCCCAAGACACTGACTGTACCCAAAGAAACTAGATTTATAAATGTCCATGTATAGGCCTTATTTCTGTAGCCTCTGGCCCGTAAGATAGTGTTGCATAATTGATAAATACTTGCTGACTGGTTAAAGCCAGAGATTCTAGGCTCCAAACAAGCTGCCACTAAGGTAAAACAAAAAAATCCAAGAAAACCCTCCCCCCTTTCCTGAATCATGCAGATTAATTTAATATTTTGGTTTCAATCTGATAATTCCCGAGACTTTTATTTAAAAATTCTCATAGGGATTTACTATTAGAGAAATCTTACCCCTGTTTTAACTTGAACCCTGTTTCGGAGATTTCCTATTAGGAGTTTGTAATTTCAGAAATCCACTTTCAAACCAATTTTGGACAACAGAAATATTAATTCAAGGGACTCTGTACATTTGAGAACATTTTCATTTTCCACCAATTATTTATGCTAACAAAAATGATTATTAAATGTTTTTGGCATGTTATGGACTAGGAGAAATAATTTTAGACTCAAAAAGTTTTCATTTTTCTCTAATGTTTTTTTCTTGAAATGACTAGTCTTTTATGAAAATTCATTTGTACTGTTTCTAACACCATGTGATTATATACTACTAAGAAAGGAATTAAATAATCTTTTTATGTAGCATAAAAGTACAAGAAAATCCAGCTTCATTCCTTAGAGCCATCCAGCAACATGTTGATCCTGAGGTTCAGTTGGTAAGTATAGGATGTTTCCTGGTGTTTGATGTATAATTTTTGTTTTCTTCATGTCTGCAGTCTCAAAAGAGGGATCTGAACATACTCTCCCATGATGTTTGCAAGTTCCTGTACATTTCCCTCAAAGCACTTAAGAAAGTGTTAATGTCAATATTTTAACCAATATTTTATTTTCCTACTTCTAATGATTTTTAACTATTATCCTTCCTGGATGTTTGCATATTTTCTAACTTGATGGGTGCCATCTTGTACTTAAGATTGAAGAGAAACTGACTCCCATCTCATCCCATAAATGTTAGCACACCTGGGTTCTCTCCATTGTTTGGAGAGGTTCTTGGAATATCTAGATCTTTCTTAGTTGCCTGTGGCTTCAAGTTCTTGCTTCCTCTGAATCCTTGTCACTGTCTTTTAGGAGTGTCATTTCCTCCAGCCCCACAGCACCCTGCAGCTGCCTCTCTCCCCGAGTTGTGGGTGTGAGTGTGTGCTTGCCTGCCTGCCTGTCCGCCTGCGTGATGAGTGTGCAGCTGACTTTTGCACATTCCCTCACACTCCAGCATTCCAGACAAGTTAAAATTAACCTCCTGTGCGTAGAAATCTCTTGCCCACTCCTGTTTCTTGGAATGTTTACTCTGCTACCAACACTCTGCCTCCTCTGTTCCTGCAGAGCTTTTCCTCCTGCTCCATTTTCTCTTCTCACCTCTGCAGCGCACTCAGCCCGACTCCCAAATGCCTGTTCCTGTCTCATGTAACCCAGTGGAGCCATCTGTTTTAGCCAAACAAGAAAAAGTCTGATAGATGCTATATTGATTTGTTAGTTGTTGTTAGGTGTCGTCCAGCCGGTATACAACTCATAGCAGCTCTACGTACAACAGGTGAAGCAGTATTCTTACTGCTTCTGGGCTATTCATAGGGTTTTCAATGGCGGATTGATTTTTGGGAGTGGGTTGCTGGGTCCTTCTCCCAAGCCTACAGCACCTGGTGTTCCCAGGCGGTCTCCCATCTAAGTACTAACCAGGCCTGACGCTGCTTAGCTTCTGAGATCTAACAGGATCAGATGCCACAGTAGTACAGCTGTAGGTAGATGCTATATTAAATGAAGAGTATTCTCACACTAAGAGCATTTATTTTTTACTTAAGTAAAACTCACAGAAAAGTTGCAAGAATACACAAAGAACTCTCATGTACCCTTCATGGAATCGCTAATTATTGTCATTTTGCCATATTTGATTAGTGTTGCCTATCTGTCTTTTTTTCCTGACTCATTTGAGGGTAAGTTACAGACATAATACCCCACTGTTCTTGAATACTTTGGTGTAAACAAGGTCACTACCTGAGTGCCGTGGTGCATACCTGTGAACCGAGCAACTAGGGAGGCAGAGGCAGGAGGATCACAAGTCTGAGGCCAGAGGCAGCCTGTGCAACTTAGTGAGACCCTGCCTCAAAATAAAAAGATAAAAATGATTCAGGGGTGTAGCTCAGTGGTACAATACTTACCTAGCCTGCATAAGATCCTAGGTTCAAACCCCAACTGTTTTTTTTCCAGTATTGTGGAGCTGAACCCAGGGTCTCGCTCTTACTTTGCAAGTGCTATAACCACTGCACCCCTAATCACCCTTTTTACATTTTATCCTGTGACAGGGTTTTGCTAAATTGCGCAGGCTGCCTCTGGCCTTGAGCTTGCTGTGCTACAGAGCCAACCAACCAACTATAGAAAGAGCTAGTAAGAAGGGGATTTGAGGAGACTAACAGAATCTTTGTGGGTGGGACTGGAGTACGGCTTTGTAGAGTGAAAAAGCATTTCAGATGGCATTGATTAATTTATCGGCGGTTCAAAAGTCATTTGAGAGAATTACAGGCATATTAATATTTGCTTTTTAGAAATTTAGGAGCAAAAGGTGTTTAGAGAATCCATGTATTCATATATTTTTAAAAAGCTATTCCTAAGCAGAAGTAAATTGATTTTATCTTCTGTTCTTTTTCGCTTTTAGGTGATGTGCGTTCTGCCTTCGAACCAGAAGAACTGTTATGATTCCATTAAAAAATATCTGAGTTCCGACTGCCCAGTCCCGAGCCAGTGTGCCCTTACCCGGACCTTGAATAAGCAGGGAATGATGATGAGCATCGCCACCAAGATGGCCATGCAGATGGCCTGTAAACTAGGAGGCGAGCTGTGGGCTGTGGAGATACCTGTGAGGACCCTGGCACCCTTTGCTTTTAAAGACCAGTCAGTTGATTAATCTTAAACCAAAGTAGGAGATCCTATCACGTGGTCCCTGAAATATGATCAGCCCTCTATATCCTTGGGCAGCTGGGTCAGGATCCCTATCCCTGAGGATACCAAAGTCTCCAGATGCTCAGGTCCATTATGTAACATGGTATATCATCCACATGTCTATCATCTGCACACATCCTCCTGCATACTTTAAATCAGAATCCTTTCACTTGTTGTTGTTGTTAGGTGCTGTTGACTTGGTGTCCAACTCATAGCGACCCTACGTACAACAGGCGAAACAGTATTGTTAGTGCTTCTCTGCTGTTCATAGAGTTTTCAATGGCTGATTGTTTTTTGGGAGTGCATTGCTAGGTCCTTCTCCCAAGCCTACAGCATGTGGTGTTCCCAGGCGGTCTCCTATCCACATACTAACCAGGCCCATCACTGCTTAGCTTCCACAATATGATGGAATCAGACGCCACGGTGGTGTACTAATACGATGTAAATGCAAAACACGTGAGCTTGGAGGACGGACTGTATTTGGTTGGTTGGTTTGTCCAGTTCTACCCTGGGTTTAGCTCAGCAGGTAGTGCTACTCTGCACTCTCTGAGGACCCAGGTTCCATCCCCGGCACAGCAGAAATCAGAAAAGGATGTGGCAGTGCACTGGTGGAACAATCCTGAAACAATCAGCCATTGAAAACCCTCTGAGGGTCACTGTGAGTTGGACCTAACTCGATGGCACCTAACAACCGCCACCCTGGGTTTTGGCATCACACTGCAGAGAATTCCAAAAGAAGTCGAGGGCTGGCTCCTCTTCTCAAGGAGCTCCAGTTCAGCTGCTGACTTAGAGCATTTCATGAAAGAGAATCTAAGGTGTCACAGGTGGGGGGTGGCATTGTTTGGCTCCTCCCAGCAGCTGTTTATAAGTCTGTATTCCATAGGCTCTGCCTTTACCTGCTTTCAGCAGAGCATTCTTGGACTAGGCTTGCACCCAGGATGGGGATCCCTAGACCTTGGGGCACTGGCATGGCCTGCTGTCTGAACATCTCAACTTTGGCAGAAAATCCTCTTGTGTTTCCTGAGCTATGGTCACTGTGGGAGGAGCCTGAGAAAAGAGGGCATGTTATCTCTCCCCTTGTGCTTCCATGACAGGCAGTGCCCCCAGCGGACTGCCACCCAGGTGCTCAGCTCAGTGAGAATTCCTTCACAGTCTGAGGAGGAGCAATAGAATTCCTCTTTGCTTTCCTTCAGACCAGAGGCAAGAGCTCGATGGATTGACCACTTCCTAAACTCTCTGTAGGTGCTTGTGCCCCTTGCCCACCCAACAGCGGATGGTGGCTATTTTGGCCTATAGGGAGGCTCTTAAGCAAAATATGCCATATACTTCATTCTGTCTTTAAAGACAGTTAACTCTGGTTTCTGATGTAATAATCTGTCCTATCTGGATTGCAATCTTCCTATCACCTAGCTTAATTTAGTAACTAGAGACAATTTTTTAAATGTCATATTTTTTGGAAGCTACTTCATTTCATCTCATTGAAGCATGATAAATTTCATTTTATAGCTCAAGTCCCTGATGGTGGTTGGTATTGACATCTGTAAAGATGCTCTCAGGAAGGACATGGTGGTGGTCGGATTTGTGGCCAGTGTTAACCCCAGAATCACCAGGTACTTTTACAGCACACTAATATATTCTTAAAATAGATTTTTAATTATAGTTTAGATAAATAACATATCAGCAAGGACTAGTTTGCATTATTCACTTGTATTTTAAACACCAACACTGTGGTTACACTTACATATAAAAATGTGTTTGACAATATTGGGATAATTTGTGGCCTCATTAGAAAATCATTTTTACACATTCATTGGGGCAAGCTATTACTCATACTCTAGTCATATTCCCCCATATTATGAGTGTGTGGAAAAAGTTGGAAAAAAAGAAGGCTCAGTAGTTGGAATATATGGCCTTGGTGACAGAAACGATGGTGAGGATCACATGATAGAAGTTTGTCAGACCAGTGACCTTTTCATAGCAAATACATTTTTTCACCAACATAAATGGTGACTATAAACAAGGAATTCACCAGCTGGAACATTCAGGTGCTAAATTGACTGCATTTGTGGGAAGAAATGATGGAAAAGCTCAGTATCAAAGGAAAAGCTCAGTATCAAAAGTCAGAACAAGACTAGGTGCTGGTTGTGGATCAGACTATCAACTGCTCATATGCAGGTTCAAATGGAAACTGAAGAAAATTAGAATAAGTGTATGAGAGCCAAAGTATGACCTTCAGTATATCCCACCTGAGTTCAGAGACCATCTCAAGAACAGATTTGATGTGTTAGACACTAATGATCAAAGACCAGATGCGTTGTGGCATAACATCAAAGACATCATTCATGAGGAAAGCATAAAGTTATTAAAAAGGCTAGAAATAAAAGACCAAACTATATGTCAAAAGAGATTCTGAAACTTGTCCTTGAACATTGAATAGTTGAAGTGAAAGGGAGACAAGATGAAGTTAAAGAACTAAACAAAATTTCAAAGAGCAGCTCGAGAAGACAAAATCAAATATTATAATTATGTGCAAAGAGCTGGAGATAGAAAACCAAAAGGGAAGAACATACTCTGTTTTTCTCAAGCTTAAAGAATTAAAGAAAAAATGCAAGATTTGAGTGGCCTCTATTAGTGCTTACTATGTGGCAAATACTGTTTTAAGTATTTTACGTATATTATTGAATTTGATTTTTATCATAACCTAGTGAGGTAGTAACTACATTATTGTCTTATAAATCTCTGTGGTACAGATGAGGAAACTGAAGTTTAGATTCACAAACCAAAGCCATTGAGCATAGGTGGTGAGTATACCAGTGAGGTTTTGAACACTGAAGCCAACACTATGCTTTAGTTTCACTTAAAAATAAATTTATTCTGAGGAGACATAATTTTTAATGTAATTGTGATCACATGGCATATACATGAACATTGATTTTTGCTTATGTCTGTTTCTTAATATAAAGTTAATGCATGCTTATAGTAGACATTTGGAAGTTGAACATTATATTTGTCTTTCTTTAGGTGGTTTTCCCGTTGCATCCTTCAGAGAACAACAATTGCTATTGCAGATTGCTTAAAAGTCTTCATGACTGGTACTAAAAATATGACAATGTGGGTGGGCTCCAAGGGCTGTTCCTTCAGACAGATTCAAATCCATGTGCTCCCAGATAGGTGGGAGCAGTGTCCCTACACCTGTCTACCTATCCCCCAGATGGACAGCTCCAGTTCTGTGTAGCATTTACAATTATCCGTGTGTGAAAAGTAGAAAGCTAAGAGTCAGGAAAATGTGTGGTGCTAGTGGCCCTGCAAGCAGTTTGAAGACCAAAAGAAACCTTGTTGTTGTTGTTAGGTGTTGTCGAGTCAGTATCCGACTCATAGCGACCCTCATAGGGTTTTCAATGGCTGACTGTTTTGGGATTGCCTTGGGAGTGGATTGCCAGGTCCTTCTCCCATTTTTGTGGTGCTGGGAATTGAACTCAGGACCTCAGAGACTGCAGCGCATTGCTCTACCAACTGAGCTAAATCCCAGCCCCAAAAGAAACCTACCCTGGAGAAACTGAGATTATGACAGCAGGGTGAAGTCTGGACATAGGAGATGAGCCTGTGGCCCTGAGATAGTGATGCTGGCAGACAAAGCTGGCAGGGCTGGGTTTAGCTCAGCTGGTAAGGTGCTGCTCTGAGCTTTCTGAGGCCCTCAGTTCAACCCCAGCACCACAACAAAGGCGACACAGCAGGAGAAGATGGGGGAGATGTCAGGTGAGGAGGGCTGCCCTCTTCGCGGTGGGATGCAGTGGAGAGGCTTCCTCTTCCTCACCAGCCCTCCCCAGGTCGGGTTCCACTCCTTATTCTACAGCGATGTAATGTGTACATTCCCCCCTCTTCTGCTCTGTGTTTTTTCCAGTCTGTAAACCTTGCTGTTGTTGTTGTTAGGTGCCGTCGAGTCAGTATCCAACTCATAGCGACCCTCATAGGGTTTTCAATGGCTGGCTGTTTCTGGATTGCCTTGGGAGTGGATTACCAGGTCCTTCTCCCATTTTTGTGGTGCTGGGAATTGAACTCAGGACCTCAGAGACTGCAGCGCAGCGCTCTACCAACTGAGCTAAATCCCAGCCCTGTAAACCTTAGGGGGTTGTAATTGATATTTCACAAAAAAAGTGATCAGTGTTAATAGTCTTAGATATGTGATTGTCTTCTATCAAACTAAAATGAATTTCCTAAACAAAAACTCTTACAAAACAAATTGTGCAATATATACGTAAGAGAATTATTGCATCCTGTTAATTTCCCCGCCCACAGCCATACCACCGTGGTGTCTGATTCTGTCAGATCTCTGAAGCTAAGCAGGGTCAGACCTGGTTAGTACTTGGATGGAAGACCACCTAGGAACACCAGGTGCTGTAGGCTTGGGAGAAGGATCTGGCAACGCACTCCCCCAAAAATGGCCATTGAAAACCCTACAAATAGCAGAGATGCACTAACAATAGTATTTGCCTATTGTACATACAGTTGCTATAAGTCGGACACTGATTCAATGGCACCAAACAACAACAATATTAATTTCCCTTCATTTCAAAACCTGGTAAACTTTTTTTTTTTTTAGCAATTGTTATTACATGTTTCTCTAGTGTAAGAGTTAATTGATTTCTTCTCCTAGGCAGTTTCTAGTTGTAGTGGGTGGAAATGTTTTCATAATTCATATCATCAGTGAGAATTAGTCAAATTGGGTCAGTATGAAGAGCTGTTTTTAGGGGAATGGCAAAAAAATTCCTTATATTTTCATATTTATTCTCATTAGGGAGGAAAATGATAAACTAACCTATTCTATGTTGTGGGAGAAGGATGTGGCAATCCACTTCCAAAGCAATCCCAAAACAATCAGCCATTGAAAACGCTATGAGGGTGGCTATGAGTCAGACCTGACTCGACGACACCTAACTAAACAAAACTCTATGTAGAGAGGCTTTAAAGAATTGAAGAAGCTAAATTAGTATCTATTTGGTTTTAGGCATTTGTTGTATGAATTAAATTGTGATTTGTTTAAATATTAAAGTTTTATTAAAAAGATATGCTAAATTTAAGAATATATTATGCCATAGAAACTGTTATTATTGCTCAAACAGTGGAGATGAAGGAATACATCTAAAGTTATCATTTTTATATTATTAAAATTATAACCTGTTAGGTGTTACCCTATTTTATTGTGGTCTAAAGGACCAAAGTTACTTAAACATTGAAATACAAGATATGATCCAAAAATATGGTGAATGTTAAATGTTTTTCCAGGAAAAGACACATGGGTATTCATCCCCCTCGTAATGTGCTCCCTGCCTTTGCATGCACTTACTCCTTCATGCTTGCCGCCTTCTGAAACAGTTCTGCAAGTCCTCTTTCATGAGTGTCTTTAGTTATGCTGTTGTGGCTGCCCAGATGTCCTGAATCAATTCAAAACATTTACCCTTCATTGTCACTTTGACTTTGGGGAAGAGCCAGAAGCCACATGGTGTCAGGTCCAGTGGATAAGTGTTTATTTGATAGAAATTGCTGTACCAGAAGCATTGTTCGTGATCCATGATTTCAGGCCACTGTAAAGTACACCACTTCTCAACTGACTGCTCTGAACAAGTTGAAACTTGTCACACACTGTTACTAAGGGTTTGATGTGCAGGTTGCTGCTTCCTGTTTTGAAGATCCCTGCCTTTTTGCTGGCTGGCACACCAGTAGCATTCAACCATATTTTTTGATCACACCTTGTATGTGAGGGTTTAAAAAAAATTTTTTTGCAGTGCTGGGGGGTTGAATCCAGGGCCTTGTACATGCTAAGCAAGCACTCTACCATTGAGCTGGGCCACCAGCTTTTTTTTTTTTTTTTAATTTTTTCTTTTGAGACAGGTTCTTGCTAAGTTGAACAGGCTGCCTGTGGCCTCTAACTTGTGATCCTCTTGCCTCAGTCTCCTGAGTTGCTGGGATGATAGGTGCGTGCCACTGCTCTCAGCTCTGAGAATGGTATTTCTGTTGGCATTGGACTAGTCATTCTTTTCTTACTAACACCAAATGCTGCAGGTGCACTCAACAAATGGTACAAGTACAACCATGACTTGCCAGCACGTATAATTGTGTATCGTGATGGTGTTGGGGACGGTCAGCTAAAAACAGTTGTCGAATATGAAGTCCCGCAGCTGCTGAGCAGTGTGACAGAATCCAGCTCAACTACCAGGTATCAAATAATTTTCTTTGTCTGACACTTCCAACAGTAGCACATTCAGCTGCAAATATTAAACACCAAGTATGTGGCTGGGATTTAGCTCAGTTGGTAGAGCGCTGCGCTGCAGTCTCTGAGGTCCTGAGTTCAATTCCCAGCACCACAAAAATGGGAGAAGGACCTGGCAATCCACTTCCAGGGCAATCCTGAAACAATTGGCCATTGAAAACCCTATGAGGGTCGCTATGAGTTGGATACCGACTCGACGGCACCTAAAAACAACAATGTGAATGTAACTTTTATGTTTTAGGTAATGAAGTTCTGTTGTGTGTCTGCATCATGCCAGTAGGGTTAGATGGGTTTTCCTTGTATTGGAGGGTAGTCTGATGTAAGTGGAATGGTGGTATACAGTTCAGGGGTCCTGGGCGGGTCAACTAGAGGAAGGCACGTATCTCGGAGAACAGAGACTCATGAGAAGCCTGTAGAGCTGCCGGCAAGTGAAGATGGGTCCTACCTACTAGTAATCTGCCAAAAAAAATGTGTGGTTTCAAATTTGAGGCCCAGATCAACCGTCAGGGCCGGGCTATCTGAATTTATGCAGTCAGGTCACTGAAAGGCGTGAATGCCGGGGGAGCAGAGCTGCGGTGGGAGCAGACCCTCCAGAGCCAAGCGCCCTGCTCCCTTGCTGCGTTTCTAGATTCAGTGTAAAACCTTCTTCAGTGATCATAGGAAGTGGCAAATGTAAGAAGAACGTTAGAAATGGAAAACGAGGGAGGACAAGAATGGCCAGTCGGCGTCTGAACATTTTCAGAAAGCATCTTATTTCCAAGCACGCGGAGGGCTCTGTGTGGTGACACCGTTGTCATCACCATCCAGCAAAGCTCCCTGGTCCCCAGCCACAGGGGAACTGAGCTTTGACCTCAGCTCGCTTCCGTTGGAGAAGAGGAAAGGCCTCAGAGCTTGGTGGCAGTGTCACTGGTTGCTGCAGCCAAACTGTCAGAGGCAAATGCTCTCTCGTGCCCCCTGATCTCAGGTGGATGTGGCTCAGGTGAAAAGTAAAAATAAGAAATGTGCACGCGAGGCACACAGAAGTAAATTCAGCAGGCATTGCTGCTAAGGAGTTACTTTTCTTGTTCCATAATATCAACTTTTAAAAGTTTCAATATTGAGAACATTCATAATACGTTTTTTGTTTGTTTGTTTGTTTGTTTTTGCAGTACTTAGGGGTTGAACCCAGAGCTTTGCAATACTTTGTAAGCATTCTGCCACTGTGCTGCACCCCCAACCCACTTTTAATTTTTTATTTTGAGGCAGGGTCTCTGGACTTGAACTTGGGATCCTTCTGCCTCTTCACCCTCTTAGGTTGCTGGGATTATAGGCAGGCACCAATGCACCTGGCTTCACAGTACTTTCTTAAGTAATTAAAATGCTCAAAGTGAAACTTCACAGCGAACCTTACATCCCAGTTTCCTCCCATGATGGCAAATACTTAGACTTGGCTTTGGCTTTACAAAATCCTTTAGTACAGCATTTAGGCAGCTGTATATGTGGCCTGTCCATCCACCCACCCACCCATGCATGGGTTCTGCATGATTCAAAAGATGTGATTTGAGGAGTAAGAGGAACTGGTGGTTCTTCCTCTGCTACCCAGAAACAAATTTGAGAAGAGTGAAGGTGAAAATAGAGTGACTGTTGCTAATGAAAGAAAAACTTATCTCCGTGTCTAATTCTGGAAAATCTGTCCTCAAAAAGCAATTGAAGTCCACTGTCCTGTTACCCATTCTTCCTGACCCTTTAGATGGTGTAAACCAAGCTAGTAAATTGGCAAAGAAAGCTTTTGCAACAGTTAAGGATGATCCCTAATTTTAAGTTCTCTCTAGAGAAGGAGGAATTCTGATTTTTATTTTCTTTTGCAGTGTTTTTCTAATGCATTTCTATTTAATGTTTAAAATTACAAAACCCCAAAACAGAAGAGAAAGCTGGGTGGATCAGGTTTAGTTTTCTCCTCCTCATGCCTTCCCTCTCTGGTTCTAAGGTCCAGACTGTCAGTGATTGTGGTCAGGAAGAAGTGCGTGCCACGGTTCTTCACAGAAAGGGATCGCACTGTGCAGAACCCGCCACTTGGCACTGTCGTGGATTCAGGAGCGACACATTCTGAGTGGCAAGTGCCGTGAGAAAATCATTTTTACCCAGCATTTATTGTGCATTTAGATCTGGCCTCATGCTGACTTCTCCCGCATTACTCCCTGCCCCTCTTTAGGTATGACTTTTACTTGATCAGCCAGACTGCCTTTCGGGGGACTGTTACTCCCACCTACTATAACGTCATCTATGACGACAATGGCTTGAAGCCTGACCACATGCAGAGACTAACATTCAAACTGTGCCATCTGTATTACAACTGGCAGGTGAGTGACAGCTGTTCACTGATGGAGATGTGATACTCAGGATTCCCACCAGGGAGTTGTCCCACGCTCCACCCATGCGTTGCGAGGCAGCGCACCACCTGCCTTTCATGAGGCGCGAGGCCTGACTCCTTAAATCCATGGTGGAAGGAACCCAGTCTGCTGGAGAAACAAAATAGCAATAGCTATTATCACAGATTCGTGTTTATAGTTCGAGGGGCCTTTATCGTGTGCACTGTCTCAGGCAGGCGGGGAGCGGGGGAATCCAGGTTTTGTTAGCTCCGCGTTACAGGTAAGGAAGTTGAGGACAACACAGATGGTGGGCAGGGGTACAAATTCAACAGATAAGGGTCTTCCTTGTGTTCCTGGGCATTAGTCCAACAGCTGCTTTCCTAGTCCAAGGCCAAGGGTACTCTGAGCTCTTCAGAACATGAGGTCGCAGGAAACTTAGATTAGGTCTAGGTGCAGTGCCTCTTGGCTCCCACACTACCAAGCCAGATGGCCTCCACCCCAGCTAGTCAGTGAGCCTAAGTTCCCAGGAGCAAAGTGGCCCTTTGTTGGTTGGCTTTAATTAGTATTTACCCAGAAATATATGCTATTGTGTAAGTCATTGATAGATAAGAAAAACCAGAAAGAAAAAGATCACTTTGAAGAACAAATTCTCTCTTAAACATTCTCATTACTTTTTCTTGCTCAGGGCTCAATCCGTATCCCGGCGCCATGTCAGTATGCAAACAAGCTGACCTTTCTGGTGGCACAAAACATTCATAAGGAGCCAAGTTTGGAATTAGCCAATTGCCTCTTCTACCTGTGATGATGGAGGCATTGGCATCGCACGTGAAGAATCCAAGCAGTTGTTGGTGTGCTTTGCACAAATCGGCTAAAAGCCCAGTGCTGTCACTGGGGAAGGGAGACTGAGTTTAGTTTTAACTTCTAGGGGGAAACCCTCAAATATCTGAATCTCAAACAATTCAAAAGAAATGTGTGATATTTTATTTTTGTAAAATTGTATGGTTGGGTTACATTCTGATTGTGGCGTATGGAATTAAAATGTACCATCACCTAAAAGCATCCCATATTTCTTCTAAGAGAAGAAGTATTTGTATGACTTTTTTTTCTTTCAGAAATAAGGGATTGAATACAGAGCCTTGCACATAGTGGGAAGGTGTTCTACCACTGAGCTGCACCACACAGCCCCCTTTTTATTTTGGGGGGCAAGGTCTCATTCTTTTTGTGCAGGCTGCCTCTGGCCTTGAACTCATGATCCTCTTGCCTCAGCATCCCCAAATGCTGGGATTATAGGAGTGCGCCACAGCACCTGGCTAGGATTTGCATGATACTTTGATGGTAGATAAATGATGTCTAATCCCCTTCCCTAAATTTTTCATAACTTTTCTTAAATAACGTTATGGGGCATTTTGTGGAGTGGTTTAAATACTTATTAGAAAATAAAGAAAATTCAGAACATCACGTGTTTATTGTTATTTGCATTTTAAGTTGGCATTACATATTATTTAAGTAGTATTGGCAAAGACTCATCCACTAGCCCACATCACTGTCAATCTCTGAGTTATATTTCCAGAACTGAAATTATCACTTGCTATCATGATGGGGCCTGCAGCAGTAGCCCTGTGGCATCCGATCCCGTCAGATCTCGGAAGCTAAGCAGGGTCAGGCCTGGTTAGTACCTGGATGGGAGACTGCCTGGGAACACCAGAAGCTGTAGGCTTGGGAGAAGGACCTGGCAACCCCCTCCCAAAAATCAATCTGCCATTGAAAACCCTATGAGCAACAGAGAAGCACTGACAATAGTGTTTCCCCTGTTGTACAGAGGGTTGCTATGAGTCCGTTACCGACTCGATGGCACCTAACAACAAAAACAACAGCATGATGGGACTTTATTTCACTTGATAGCAGCTACTGAGTGGTGACCTTGCTTCCTACTCATGGAGAGCAAAAACCACCAGAAGAGAACTCTGAGAGGTCCCATTGCATCTGGCTTTACATGAGGTCATCTGTACCCATAGCCATGGACTCTGCCCTCGTTTTTTCCAGAATACTCTGTGTTCTTGTTATCTCTCCACCCTGCACTAAATTCCATTCTCCCTGAGCTACGAAGGATGCTACTCTTGTGATTCTTCCCTCTCTTTTTTATATCATTTGTTCTCTCACTAATGTCTTCTTGCCATCATTATCAGTATGTTGTTATTTCTCCCATGTTAAAAAGGAAAACATTTCTCTGTCTAGGCAGGACCCCACTTCTTTGCTCCTCTTTAAAGAAAAGTACTCAAAAGAATAGTTTTTACCTGATGTATTCAACTCCTGACCCCAGTTAGATTTTTACCATAACCACTACATCAAAATCGCTTTAGTCAGGGTCACCAAGCACCTCCCGTGTGTGTATTACTTTTCTTGTCACAGTGAGAAAATACCTGATGGAAACAAGGGAGGAAGAATTTATTTTGGCTCACTGTTTCAGAGGGTTTCAGTCCATAATGGCAGGGACGATAAAGTGGAACTGGTGGTGGGAGCATGTGGTGGAAGGTAGCGGTTCACATCACGGTAGGCCAGATGCAGAATGAGACAGGAACTGGCGACCAAGTATAACCTTCAGGGCCCACTCCCAGTGACCTACTTCCTCTAGCTAAGCCACACTTCTCAGTTTCCACAGCCTCCCCTAACAGTGCCACCAGCTGGGACCCAAGCAGTCAAAACATGAGCCTGTGGGGGGCATTTCATATTTAAACCATAACGTCCACTTTGCTAAATCCAATAGTCAGCTTTCAGTCCTTGTTTTACCTGTGCCTGCATTTGAGCCCATTGGTCAGTTCCTCCGTCAGAAACTCTTACTTGGCTTCTGGGACAGCACCTTCTCTTGGCTTCTCACCTACCGCATGGCTCACTCATTCTCTTTCTCCTTTGCTGGCATCTCCTTCCCTGCCCACGCTTTCCACACTGGAATGCCTCAGGAATGAGAATGTGGCTACACACAGAAGACATTTTGATGAAGGAAATATCAGAGTTCCAAAGGTTATGTGGAAGGCTACAGGGACAGGAAGTGGGGAGTAGGGTGGGTCTTGCCTGAGAGACAAGAAGGAGTTCACACAAGAGAGACACCAATGTACAGGTCACATCACATTGCATTGAAAACACTGTTTTCTTGTTTGATAATTTTGTCCAGACCTGGTAGAAATGCATTTGACATAAGTGCACTCGAGTAATAGTAATGATAAACATTGTGGGGCAAGAAGATAGAGAGGGTTAATATGTTCCAGGCACATTGCTGAGCATTTTACTTCTTGTTGTTAGGTGCCGTTGAGTTGGGTCCAACACATAGAGACCTCATGTACAACAGAACGAAACACTCCTTGATTCTGTGCCAGGTGCACTATCTTTTTTTATGTTGAAGCCCATTGTTGCAGACACTGTGTCAATCCATCCAGCTGAGGATCTTCCTTTTTTTCATTGACCTGCTGCTCTCCCAAACACGATGTCCTTCTCCAGGGATTGGTCCCTCCTGACAACATGTCCAGAATATGTCAGATGCAGTCTAGCCATCCTAGCTTCCAAGGAGCACTCTGATTGCATTTCTTCGTGGACAGACCTATTGGTTCTTTTGGCAGTCCATGGTATATTCAATATTCATCTTCAGCACCATAGTTCAAAAACATCAATTCTTTTCCTGTCTCCATTATTCAATATCCAGTTTTCACAACTGTATGATGCAACTGAAAATACCATGGGATGAGTCAAGTGTACCTTCATCTTTGCTTTTCAGGTCTTTAAGGAGGTCTTGTGCAACAGCTCCTCCTAACACAATGCAGCTTTTGGTTTCTTGACTGCTGCTTCCATAGGTGTTGATTGCAGAACCAAGTAAAGCAAGATCTTGGAAAACCTCAATCTTTTCTCCATTTATCATGAAACTGTATACTGAGTCAATTGTAAGGATTTTTGTTTTGTTGATGTTAATGTGCAATCCATACTGAAGGCTGTGTTCTTTGGTCTTCATCAATAAGTGTTTCAAATCCTCTTCACTTTCAGCAACCAGAGTTGTGTCATCTGCATAATGCAGGTTGTTAATGAGTCTTCCTCCAATCCTGATGCAATGTTCTTCATAAAGTCCAGCTTCTCAGCTTGTTTGCTCAGCATAGAGATTGAAGAGGTATGGTCAAAGGATACAGCCCAGATGCACATTTTCCTGATTTTAAATCAAGCACTGTTTTCTTGTTCTGTTTCAATGACTGCCTCCTGATCTATGTATAGATTCCTCATCAGTACAATGAAGTGCTCTGGTATCTCATGCTTTGCAGTGTTATCCATAATTTATTGTGATTCACACAATCAAATGCCTTTGCATAATCAATAAAACAGACATCTTTCTGGTATTCTCTGCTTTTGGCTGATATCAGCAATGATGTCCTTGGTTCCATGTCCTCTTCTGAATCCATCTTGATTTTCCAGCAGTTCCCTGTCTATGTAGTGCTGCAGTCACTTTTGAATGGTCTTTAGCAAAAATTTACTTATGTGTGATATTAATGATATCATTCAATAATTTCCACATTTGGTTGGATCTCCTTTCTTGGGAATAGGCACAAATATGGATCTCTTCCAGTCAGTTCACCAGGTAGCTGTTTTCCAAATCTCTTGGCATAAACAAGTGAGCACCTTCAGTGCCACATCTGTTTGTTGAAAAATTTCAATTAGTATTCCATCAATACCTGGAGCCTTATGTTTTGCCAATTCCTTCAAGGCAGCTTCCACTTCTTCCTTCAGTACCATTGGTTCCTGACCATACACAACCTTTTGAAATGGTTGGTCATCCACTAATACTTTTTGGCTTAATGACTCTGTGTATTCCTTCCATCTTCTTTTGATGTTTCCTGCATTGTTTAATATTTTCCTTGTAGATTTCTTCACTCTTTCCACTTGAGGGTTGATTTTTTATTTCGATTCCTTAAGCTTGAGAAAAACAGGGTGTGTTCTTCCCTTTTGGTTTTTATCTCCAGCTCTTTGCACATGTCATTATAATATTTGATTTTGTCTTCTAGAGCTGCTTTTTGAAATCTGCTCAGTTCTTTAACTTTGTCATGTCTTCCATTTACTCTAGCTGTTTGATGTTTCAAAGTCTCTTTTGACATGTAATTGGTCTTTTCTTTTATTATCTGTCTTTTAAATAACCTTTTGCTTTCCTCATGAGTGATGTCTTTTATGTCATGCCACAACTCATCTGGTCTTCAATCATTAGTGTCTAACACATTAAACTTGTTCTAGAGGTGGTCTCTGTACTCAGGTGGGATATATTCAAGGTCATACCTTGGCTCTTGTACACTTATACTAATTTTCTTCAGTTTCAGTTTGAACCTGAATATGAGCAGCTGATGGTCTGATCCACAATCAGTACCTGGTCGTCTTCTGACTTTTGATATTGAGCTTGTCCATTGTTTCTTTCCATAAATGTAGTCAGTTTCATTCCTGTATGTTCCATCTGCTGCATTCCATGTGTGTGGTTACCATTTGTGTTGGTGAAAAAATGTATTTGCAATGAAAAGGTCATTGGTTTGACAAAATTCTATTATGTGATCTGCAGCATCATTTGTGTCACTAAGGGCATATTTTCCAACTACTGAACCCTCTTTGTTTTCAACTTTTGCATTCTAGTCACCAGTAATTATCAGTCCTTCCTGATTGCCTGTTCAATCCTTTTCAGACTGCAGAAGCTGGTAAAAATCTTCCCTATCTTCCTTTGTAGCCTTAGTGATGGGCATATAAATTTGAATAATAGTTACATTAACTGGCATTCCTTGTAGGCATATGGATAATATTCTATCACTGATAGCATTGTACTTCAGGACAGATTTTGAGATGTCTTTTTTGATGATGAATGTATTCCCATTTTTCTTTAATCCATTATTCCTGGCATAGTAGACTGTATGATTATCTGATCCAAAATGGCCCATGCCAGTCTGTTTTAGCTCACTGATACCTAGAATGTTGATGTTTATGTGCTCCATTTCCCTTTGATGATTTCTAATTTTCCTAGATTCATGCTACATACATTCCACGTTCCAATTATTAATGTTTGTTTATAGTTGTTACTTCTCATTTTGAGTTGTGCCATATCAGCAAGCCTACAGCCATACCACCATTGTTTCCAATCCTGTCAGATCTTGGAAGCGAAGCAGGGTCAGGCCTGGTTAATACTTGGATAGGAGACCACCTAGCAACACCAAGTGCTGTAGGCTTGGGAGAAGGACCCAGCAACCCACTCCCAAAAAACAGTCAGCCATTAAAAGCCCTATAGATAGCAGAGAAACACTAACAACAGTGTTTCACCTGTTGTATGTAGGGTTACTATGAGTTGGATACCAACTCAACGGGACCTAACAGCAACAACATATCAGCAAATGGAAGTCCCTGGAGTTTTACTCCATTCCTGTCATTAAGGTAGACTCTACTTTGAGGAGGCAACTCTTCCCCAGTGTTTAGGTGCCTTCCAACCTGTGGGGCAGTATATCTGACAGTATTTCTCTGCTATTCATAAAGTTTTCAATAGCTACAGTAACTGCATCAACTAGGCTACAATGACCATTTACACATGATGAGACTAAGGTTTAAAGATGGCATGAGATTCACCAAAGTATATGAGATTAATAATTTTAGAATTTATATGTACATTTTTGACAGCAAAACCTGTGAGATGCATATAAAAAGACATGAAAGTGGAAGGGGAACTATTTGGGAAGAAGAAAAGGACCAGCAGTAGGGGAAAGGGGGCAAAGAGGGGTGAATATGATTAAAGTACATTATATACCTGTATGAAAATGCCTAATGAAACCCATCATTTTGTACAATATTAATACACTAGTAAAAGTCAAACAAATGACACACAAGTCTCTGTGAAATGAACCAGAAGACTGCAATGCCTTAATACAAGGCAGTATTATTGTTGTTGTTGTTAGGTGCCATCCAGTCAGTTCCGACTCATAGGACACTAACAACAGAACGAAACACTCCCTGACACTGTGCCATGCCCTACACTATGCAAGTGATTTTCTGTATTCATAGGGTTTTCAATGGTTGATTGTTTTGGGAATTTTTTCAGGAGTGGCCTGCCAGGTCCTCCTCTCATTTTTGCAGTGCTGAGGATCAAACCCAGGGCCTCAGAGAGCACAGAGCAGCACTCTATCAACTGAGCTGATGTAGGGAGAAATTGGGAGAAAATTGGCAAAAACCCCCAAACTGGGAAAATGGCTTTTGAAGATCTGGTTTATAAATTAGAAATCTAGGGAAAATGAAAGTAACTTGATTGGACATTTATACAAAACCCTTCACAAATCCCCCAAACCTGATTGGACAATTGGACTCAAAGCTGATTGGCTCAGGCCTTTCAGCTATATAAGGAGCTGCACTGCAGCAGCTCACTCTCTCTTGCCCGGGCCACTGAGGAAGCAAGATCTCTCTCTCTCTCCCTCCCTCCCTCCCTCCCTCCCTCCCTCTCCCTCCCTCTCCCTCTCTCTCTCTCTCTCTCTCTCTCTCTCTCTCTTTCTCTCTCTCTCCCAGATCACCAAGGAAGCAAGAAGTCTCTCCTTGTGACCACCAAGACCATCAACATGGAAGCATCTGCCCTTGAGGCAGTATAAGAGCTGCTAGTACTTAAAGCTGTACGCTTTGGGTTTTCTCTCCACCCTGGTAAGGGCAGAGAAATAAAGAGATGTGTTTGTCCCTGCAAGGCAAAAGCACCTGAGGCTTTTGCTTTCTCCCATCTCTGCTGGCCTCCCGAGGGCCACTCACCCGAGGGCCCCGAGTGAATTGTGTTTATTATCTATGTGTGTGGCGGTGCTGCCCATCTGAACATTTGGGCAGGACTGGGAGGTGAGCCCCACAAACTGAAACCCAGCCCATAAAGGTACTGTAAGATATTAAAACTTTCTCCCAGAGTTCTCATATAATGGAGTGCCTTATATAATGAAGTTGGCATCATAAAGCAAGTCTTTGGAGGCAAAACACTACACTGCACTGATCCAGGGTGGTGGTTTTTGTTTTCATGTAATTAGTGTTGTTTTCCTCCTTCAAAGTAGAAAGGTGCTGCAGAGCTCCGCTACCTAACCAGCAAGCTTGTATAAATATACAGAGGATGCCAAAAATTGTTTTATGCATCTTGAAACAAAAAACTTTCCATTTTAATATTTTAAGAATGCATCATATGCTTGTTCTGACATAACAGAAATATAATCCAGAACAGCATACTACACCTTGGTACCATAATTCTATTCAGTTTAGAAGAGTGATACAAAGATAACATCTTTTTAAATGTGTAAACATTTTTTGGCACCCTTGGTATTTGCAGCATTTTGATTAGGCAACACAAAGCTCAGTAGAGGGTCCCACTCTTCCCCAAGGTGTCATTACACCTTACCATTTGAAGCCACCAGAGGGCACACCAGGACTGTCCTGTGAGCAGAGTCTTTAACCTTTGCTGTGTTGAATGGTGGAACAGATGGTGAAGAAAAGGCTAAGTGAACTTGAAGAGAGCAAGATGAGATTTAACAAAATCTTCATTTGAGCTCAAGTTCCAATGTATTAGCTGTTGGATGTGACAACTTTCTTTTCCTGAGCCTCATTTACCAAATCTGTTCTGAGAAGGGGTTAGACTGGACTAGTGGTACTTGAGCTTGGGAACATTAGAAGAATTTCCCACATTAAAAAACTGTATTTAAAAAAAAGCTATAGAGGCTTGGGCCCACCCCCAGAAACAGTGATTTAGTTGATCTGGATGAAGACTGACCATCTGAATGTTTTTAGCGTTCTCCAGGTGGTTCTGATGTTTAGCCAGGGTTGACGTTGGCTGGTCTAGATAATATCTAAGATCTATTCCAGCTCTGACTATGTGATTGCCTCCTCTCACCTACACTAACTTTTCTTATTAAATATCTGCCCGGGTTCAAGGCAGCACTGGGTTTGAATCCTAGAGCTACCACTTAGTAAGTGGTACCTAGAGCTACCTTGACTCTATAAGACCTTGAGCAAGTTATGTAACCACTCTGAGCTGCAGCGTATCTTCTCATAAAAATTGCTCACAATGTTCACTTTGTAGAGTTGGAACAATAAGAAATGTCAAACCTAAAGCATTTGGCTTTAATAGAGTATCATATTGTTAGGCCCGATGAGAGGAAAAGAAATGACATAATTTAGTCAACAAATACTAACAACTGTGTATTATATGCCAGGCACTGTGAAGGATTCCGAGTTCTAAATTCTGCTTAAAGGAAAGTTTAACATTTTCTCTAGAAATGGTCTAGCACTTGTGGTTTTACAGAATTTTTGATTTTGCCTTTATTTGGGGTAATGCAGAAGAGACTCTGGAAGGTGTTCTTTAAATTAATTTCTGAGGTTGCCACAGAGATATGCCAGGCAGATCTTGCTTTAAAAGAGGATTTCTAGCTGAGGCAGGAGGATTGTGAGTTCAAAGCCAAAGGCAGATGCACAACTTAGTCAGAACCTGTCTCAAAAAAATAATAATAATAATAATGGGGCTGGGGTGGAGCTCAGTGTGGAGCGCTTGCCTAGACTCTGGATTAAGCCCCTCAGTGCTAGGAAAAAAAAAAAAAATACAAAAACTCAGTTTCTGAAAGAGCACAGTAGACTGACGTCTTTACTGCTACACCTTTGGGTTCCCCTGCCTGGAGATGTTGAGACCACAGTCTTTTCAGGCTGCTTCTGGTCCCTGAGCACAACGGAAGTCAGAGATCTGGGCCATTTCCGCCATGTGCGGTGTGAGACTCTGCCGTCAGGCAGCCTTTGCGAGGGGCTCCTCCTGACTCTACCAGGGTTTTTCAGAACTGGACTGCAGTTCCTGGCTCTTCCTGCTGCTCTTCTTCCTTCCCCTCTCTTTTCACGGAGGTCAAATCGGCCGTGAGGTCTTGTGGCTCTCCCTGCCTGCCGACTCCTTGATGCCTGTATCCTTCAAAGGCGATTCGCCCAGTGACTGTCTCGAGTATCTGGTTCTGCCTTGGTGTCTGCTCCTTGGGAGGCCCTAACTGAAACATTTTCCTTCACCATTAGTTTTAATAAAAAGGAGTCTATTTTTAGTCTTAAAGTATCCATCAACCAAAACAAGAAAAATGTTTTTTTCCCTTTATTGGTAAATGACATTGGGGTCAGAGTAATACAGCATTGGTTTTTCCCATTATGCAACTATTACATCACTTTTAGTTACACTTTTATCAACCCATAAGGTTTATGGAGGCTTATGACTAATTTGTAGTAAAACTCAAATGCATACTTGGGTTATGCTCCCCTATATTTCCAGTGTACTCATGAAGCTGCCTTGTTTACATTGATATTGTCCTCTCCCCCTTCAGCCCTTTACATTGACCCTCCTCCCCACCCCACCTTCCACATTCTTCACTTCCCTCTGCTAGTCCTCTCCCTCCTTTCTACTCTTTACATTGTCCCCTCTTCCCTAAGTTTAATTGTCAAAACACGGAATTTAAAGGAATTCTACTGTATTTACCTTGAGCCGTCATAACCTTTTAACTGTTGGGTTTTGTGTTAGCGGTTTCCCATGAGAAAACCTACTTTTAAACCTTACTAACACACTTCAAGATCTCAGGCATGAAATGTAAACTTTTGAGGACTGTTGTTAAGTGTCTTGAGTTTTGTTGCTCAGTTTGACTCGTACTTGGCACTGTCATTGATCCAGTGCCTAGTGGCCAAGAGTAACCCAACAGCACTTCCAGGAGACGTGGGGAAGGGACTCATTTTGAAGGGGGAGAGGATAAAGAGGCTTGGGTCAAGATACTTTCAATTTATTGTGAAAGATTTTTTTAAAGATCATTTTAAAATCTTAAAAATAATAGATGTACAAAATGGAAAATGGAAAAAATATTTGTTGTTGTTAAGTGCTGTTGAGTTGGGTCTGACTCATAGGACCCTCATAGGGTTTTCAATGGCTGATTGTTTTGGGGATTGCTTCAAGAGTGGATTGCCACATCCTTATCCCATACAAAAAAGTAGAGAGGTAGAAAAAAAATCACTAATACAGTTACTACCCAGAAGTATACAGTCAACTCTTTCATAGATCTTTTTCTTCTAGTCTTTTTGGTGCAATACACACACACACACACACACACACACACACACACACACACACACACATATTTCATTTTTCACAAAAAAAGATTATGGCATCAATCCTATTTTATTACAATTGTTGTAAGCATAAGTTCCAAATGACTGAATAGTATTTTACTGTGCATATGTAACAAGTTCCTTTTTCCTCTCTGTTGTATCTCTAGGCTATTCCTAACTTTCCTTTGCTATAAAAACATGGCATAAAGTTGTACTTCCCAAGTGTTTGGGATTGGTTCCTTGGGTTAGTTTTCTACAAGTATAATTACAGAGTAAAAAAGTTGTAATACTTTTAAGATGGTCCTTATATATGGCTTTTAAAAAAAATATCTCATGCTGTCCTGATAGCACCATAACAAACTTTGCATATTCCTACTAAAAGAAACGTAGTTTTGCTAGTATAACAGATGTTAACCTCATGGTTTTGGTAGTATTTATTTGATTATTAAGTCTCAAAGAAAATTAATTTGGAGATGCTTAATAGCTATTTGTATTTTCTTTATCAACTTACATATTTTAAAGATACCAATCTTTTCTCATCCATATGCTCCTAATTTACTATGTGCTTCCAAATTTTATTTATGCTTCTTTTAACCTATACACATTTAAAGTTTGTTTATTGAAATTATCACTATTTGCTTTAAGATTATGAAAGTTGAGCTGAAGTTTGAAATCTAGAAAATCTCTATCTAGATATGAGAAATATAATTTACTTTTTGTTTTAAATTTCCCTTAACTATGCAAATTCAAACACATTATATTTTATTGCAAAGTGAAGATCTAAACTATTTTTTCCAAATATTTGTGGAAAAGAATTGGTGGATTAAAAAATAGCAGAAATATTAAAAGTGAAAAGTAGAATCACTGAAATAAAAATCTCAATAGATTTGTTAAGCAGCAGACTAAAGATAGTTGAAGAGAGAATTAGTACATTGAAAGGTAGATTTCAGGAAATTACTGAGAATGCAGTGAAAAGAGATAGATGTGGAGTATAAAATTAGATACTCCACCACAGATTTGACAGACATTCCAAAAAGAAGAAATGCAGAGGATGAGACAGAAAGTGGAAGTGATTTTCAAAGAGAAATGTGATATTGAAAGGTACATTCATAGAATGAAAAAAAATCATCAGTAAGCTAAATAAGAAAGTTTCATACCTAATACATTGTAATAAAAATGCAGAACACAAAATATAAAGGGAAATGCTTAAGATTCCAGGGAGGAAATACAGGCCTGCAGACTGCCTGCAAGAAAGTATGACTGTACACCTACTATTATAAAAATGGATGGGAGAAGTTGGAAAAATATCTTCAAAATCCTGAGAGAAAAGAATAGTGAAGATAGAATTCTATGTGAAACTAAATGATTTTTCAAGAATAGACTGATAAATTTAAAAAACCAAATATAATGAATTTACTGCTCATAGCCCCTTGCTGAAAAAACTAATGAAGAATGTACTTCAGAAAGACAAAACACAAGCCCATTGAATACAACAAGGATGAGCAAAGAAATCAGTAGAATATGTTGTAAATCTAAGTTGTATTATCTATTTTGAAAAAGCATTTTTTTCCCTGTTAATAAGAAGTTGGAAATCAACATAGACAATAGTAACACAAACAAGATGAGCACGTTTAGAGGGAAGTTAAAGTAATCTCAAGTCCTCATCTTGCTAGGAAGGAGGCCAGAGGTATTATATTGCATTTCATTAGAAGATAAAGTATTAAATGTATGTGATAAGCTGGGCACAGTGGCACAAACCTGTAATCCAGCAGTTTAGGACATGGAGGTAGGAGGATCTGGAGTTTGAGGTCAGAGGCAGCCTTCATAACTTATGGAGATCCTGTCTCAAGATAAAAAAAATTAAAAGGGGTCCTGGGGTGCAGCTCAGTGGTAAAGCACTTGCAAAGTATGCACGAGGTCCTGGGTTCAGCCCCCTGGTTTCACAGTAAATGAAAAATAATAAAGTAAAATAAAATGTATGTGATTATCTTATAAAAAAACAAAGACACTACACCTTTGCATTCAGTGGAACTGAAAAAAAGAGAAGACAAAAGATTGCTAAAAGAGATATTAAAAGCAAATTAAATTCAACAGAGTTTATTTCAATAAAGAACAAATTGGGCAGCCCTCAGAATCAGGAGAGGCTGAGAGAGCTCTCCTGAGCTCCTCTGAGCAATTAGCAGTGGAGATTTTTATGGACCAAATGGAAGCAAAGTAAAGAAATAACGTGATTGACTGTTGCTAAATGTTTGCCTTACTTGAGCATAATTTGATCAGCAGCTATTTTGATTGACTGAAATTCAACTGTCTGTGATTGGCTGAGCCTTGTTATGTGTTACAAAAATATACATCTTAGGATGTTGTTTATTTATATACTAAGTTAGGCTGTGGTTTATGACACAGAAACTCAAAGCGCAGAGACAGCCTGAGAGTAATGGCCTGCTTATTTTATGTAGCCGGATACTATTCATTCCACAGAGGACAGGAAGAGAGAAAAGGTGGAACAAAGGAAAAAGAACATAACAAATAGGAAATATCATATAAGGCGGCAGAAATGCATTCAAAACTAGAACTAATCTTAAAAATGTTTAAAACATTATCTTCAGTTATTAATGGAGGCTGTGGATTGGATCTAAAAAATCTAGCTTTGTACTGTATATAAAAGATACACCTAAGGTAAAAAGCATAGAAAATTTGTAAGGAAAAAAATAGGAGAAGATATAATTTGAATTAATAACCAAAATAAGTCTGGGTTAGCAAAACTAATATAAAAATAGAATTAAAGGCTAAAAATAAAAATATAACATTTTAAAAGCAGCAAAGCAGAAAAAATCTGCAAAAGATATAACAATCATGAGTAAGTACACGTGGATAAACACAGCTTCAAAATAAATAAAAAGACTGAAAAACTTAAAGAGAAATAATTTCTTTAATTTACAACTAAACAAGGACACTTTAACATGTCTTTTAAAAACAAATAAAAGAGATACAATTATTAGAAACCTCACAGATAATTTGGAAAAGCAGCAGCAAAGAAAATAGGCACAGAGCAAGTCTCCACTAATTCCAAATACTTGATATCACACAGATACATGGATGGAAACAGCCCTATGCAATTTGTGACTTAAAGGAAATCACACAAGAAATTTTAAAAAATTAGTCAATAGCACTACATACTAAGAAACTTGGATGATAAAATTAAATTGATATAAGGAAATTTGCAGCATTAAATGTGGATATTAGAAGATAAGACTGAACATTAACTTAACATTTATCCAAAAGAAACTAAAAGAACAACAGAGAAAAACTCAAGGAAAGAATTAAGAAATAATGATAAAAGCATACATTAATGAAAAATAATTGAATGATCTGAGAATTAATAGCAGTAATTAAGATTGGAATAAAAGAACCTGTGATTATTGACAGCAATTGACTATCAAGTTAAATCAACTACTTGGTAAATTAGTGCTGATGAAACAGATGTAAGTTGTGAATTATTATTTAATAAATGCTGACATTGTGGAAAAAACAAAAATAATTGAATTTAAAAATCCAATAAAAATTATGAAAAAATCTGATTCTTTTCTTTTCTTTTTTTTTTTTTTCCTTTTTTTTCAGTACTTGGGGTTGAACCCAGGGCCTTGTGCTTGCATGCTTTGCAAGTGCTAGACCACTGAGCTGCACCCTCAGCCCATTTTTTTTACTTTTTGAGACAAGGTCTCGTTAAGTTACACAGACTGCCTCTGGTCTTGAACTTGTGATCCTCTTGCCTCCCCCTCCCCAGCTGCTGGGATTATAGGCATGCGCCACCGTGCCCGGCTCTGATTCTTTTATTCCTTTTAGTCTTTTTCTTCTTTTGATTTTTTTAAAGTTTACTTCTTGTGGAAATTTTCAAGCATGGATAAATGTAGAGAATAATATGTTGTTGTTGTTGTTGTTGGGTTCCGTCGAGTCGGTATCCGACTCATAGCGACCCTCTGTACAATGGGAAACACTATTGTCAGTCCTTCTCTGCTGTTCATAGGGTTTTCAACGGCAGATTGATTTTTGGGAGAGGATTGCCAGGTCCTTCTCCCAAGCCTACAGTTTCTGGTGTTCCCAGGCGGTCTCCCATCCAGGTACTAACCAGGCCCAACCCTGCTTAGCTTCTGAGATCTGATGGGATTGGATGCCACAGAGCTATGGCTGCAGGCTAGAGAATAATATAAAGAACTCTATTTACTCAGTTTAAATAACTCCTACTATGAGCAATATTATTTCAAATATTTGCCTAATCAATCTTCTCCATACTTTATTGTTATAAAAAATCCCATCTGTTTTATCATTAAAGTCTTCTTTTTCTTGGAGGGGTTAAAATATGGTAGAACAAAGTTTGAGCAAAACTTATTTCTATGATTTGATATAGACTCATTGTTTTTGATGTTTTGTCCCCAGGTGGTGGCACTACTTTGGGAGGTTGTAGAAACTTTGGGAGGTGGTTGGAGGAAGTAAGTCACTGAGGGTGGGCACTGGCCGCTTCCTGTTGCTCTTTCTGCTTCCTGGCCCACCACTGTGAACTGAGTTGCTCTTCCACACGGCCATCCTGGCCATGATGGATGGAATCCTCTAAAACTGTGAGCCAGAATAAGCCCTTCTCCCTTCAGGTTGTTTCTGTCAGAGATTTTGTCAGAGTGACATGAAAAGCAACTGATACACTAATATATTTTTTTAAAGGCATAAAGAAAATAAGAAATTTAAAGTTACAGCAAGAGTCTAAATATCATGTGAATATTAGAACACCCTTATGCTAATCTTTCTGGAAATTTGAAACTAAGTATAGTTTCCTAAGATTATGTAGATTCACAAATTTTAGTCAAGAAAACACAGAAAACCTTAACTATACTGTAGTGGCTAAGGGCACAGACTCCACAGGCACAGCTCAGGCCCGCTGGATTTGAGTTAGCCTCTGCTGCGCACCGTGAGCTTGACTAAATAACGTTAGCCCACTTTGCCTGGGTTTCCTCATTGGCAACATGGCAATAATTGCAATACTTCAGAAGACTGCAGTGTGGATTAAATGAATACTAGTTGTTGAACTGTGTAGATTAAAAAGGAGCCTGGAATGTGTAATATTACCTACTGCCAGTATGGTAATAGCATAATAGGAAGAGATTGCATCATCAGTAGTCAAAAAATGTCTCCCCTAAAAAGGAATCAGAGACAGAAAGATTTATAGCTGAATTTTACTGTGGTCAAAGAACAGATAATTCCCATCTTTATACAAATTGTTCCAGATCATACATAAAGACAAAGCCATTCCATTTGTTTTATGAGACAATATAATTTGATTCCTAAACTAGTCAGACAATAAAAGATGAAAACTACATGCCAACCCTACTTACAAACAAAACATAAAACACTAAGTAATTATGCAAATCTAGCTTATTATAGAAGAATACATTTTAAAAATAAGGCAAAGCATGTTGTATCCCAGGAATGCACAAAAGGTTTCACTTAAGAAAATCTATCAATGTAATTTACTACCAAGCAGATGAAAGCGAAAGTTCTTACGATTACCGGCATAAATGCAGACCAAGCATTCAGGAACACTTACTTTTCATTTGTGACTTAAAACGACAATTCCTAAAAAAGAATAAATAAAAGAAAACTTTAATATTCATGGCCTGAAAAAGGCATCTGACAGAATCCTACATTATATAATAAATTTAATTGAATATCATAAAATAAGTACTTAGAACCTTTTTCATGTAAGTCAGGAACAAGACAAACATAGCCATTACCATACCTATCATCAGTACTATACTAAAGGTTCTAGTCAATAAAGCAATGGAAATATACGTAGGATTTGTTCATAATATGGCTGTCTGTTTATAAAATCCAACAGATCCTGCACAGTTAACCAAATCATTCAACAGATAAATCATATGAAATACCTTTCAAAACCAATAACATTGTCGCACATCAGGATTTAAACAATTGAAAAAATAATTTAGCAATAAAAATAATTGGATGCCTAAGTAAATAAGATATAATCCTTTTTGCTGAGAAAGTATCAAAACTTTATTGAAGAACATATAAGATGCGCTAAATAGGTAGACAAACTACACTCATGACAGGAAGGTATAATATGGTAAATATGATAATATTCCTCTATAAAGCCTCCATAAATGCAATTGCAATATAAATCCTAACATAGTTTCCCATAAAACTTTATATACTTGTTTAAAATTCATGAGTGAGAATGAAAGTCCAAAAATACTTGCTAAAACTCTTAAAGAGAATAAAAAGAAAGGATTGCTTATTTTACTAGATATCAAAGATTTTTTTATATAAAACCAATTAAATAAAACAGTGTGGTTTGGCTGAGTCATAGAGAAAAGATCAGTTGAACAGATCAGAAATCCTAGAAACAAGTCATTGCCAGTAAGGACACATGTCATTTAAGGAAGGTGGCGCTGAAGACCAGAGAGGAGAGGATGAACTATTCAACAGAAGGTGTTGGGCTGGCTAGGCATCCTGCAGGAAAAAAAAAAAAAAAAAAAAAAAGATTAGATCTTTACACCTGTCTTGAAAAAGAAAAAGTTCATATAGACTAAAGACCTAAACATAGAAGAAACTATAAAGGAGTATCTTTAAGATATTCAGGTAGGGAAAAACTTCTTAAGCAATACACACAAAAAAAATAAATAAATTATACAGGAAAAGACTGATAAATCAGACTCTGTCAAAATGTAAACTTATGAATGACAAATGAAATCATGATTATGCTAAAAGACAAATAACAGACTAGGAGAGTATATCTGTAACATGTACGATAAGAAAAGGATTATTGCCCAAAATACGTTTTAAAAAATGCTTTTGAGCTAAAAAAAGAGAAACCCTCAACAGGAAAATGAGCCCCCCCCAAAGTGAACAAATAATTCACAATAAAGGAAACTAAATATGTAACAAATATGTGAGATAATGCTCAAGTTCTCCATTAATAAGGAAATCCAAAATCAAGTATCAGTGAGCTTTAATTTCACTCCCCTAAATTTGGGAGCAAGGGCTGGGGTTCAGCTCAGTGGGTAGAGCTCTGCTCCTCAATCTCTGAGGACCCAGTTTTGATCCTCAGTTCTGCAAAAATGGGAGAAGGATGTGGCAATCCACTCCCGAAGCAAACCCAAAACAATCAGCCATTGAAAATCCTATGAGGGTCGCTATGAATCAGACTTGACTCAGTGGCTTCTAACAACAGCAGCATATCTGGGAGAAGATATAAAGTCTATGAATGCCGATATTGAGAATGTAGAGAAACAAACAAAAAACCTTGCTGCTGGAAGTGTGAACTTGTTCAATCATATTGGAAGGCCTATACCTTACAAAACAGCAATTCTACTTTGATGTGTATTTTAGAGAATCTCTTGTACTTTTTTAATGGGTATAGGTTGTGATTCATGGAGAAAAATTTAAATATACATAAAATATCATATACTTTTCTGATTTTATAGGTGTGGATGTTGTTGTTGTTGTTAGGTGCCGTTGAGTCCAGTCCGACTCATAGCGACCCTATGTACAGCAGATTGAAACACTTGCCGATTCTGTGCCAGGCAAACAATCTTATTTATGTTTAAGCCCATTGTTGCAGACACTGTGTCAATCCATCTGGTGGAGGGTTTTCCTCTTTTGCGTTGACCTGCCACTCTCCCAAACATGGTGTCCTTCTCCAGGGATTGTTCTCTCCTGACTACATGTCCGAAATATGTAAGACGCAGTCTGGCCATTTTTGCTTCCAAGGAGCACTCTGGTTGTACTTTTTCTAGGACAGATCTGTTGGTTCTTTTGGCAGTCCATGGTATATTCAATAGACATCTCCAGCACCACAATTCAAAAGCATCAATTCTTTTTCTGTCTCTCTTGTTCAATGTCCAGCTTTCACAACCATATGATGCCACTGAAAATACCATGGCATGAGTCAGACGCACCTTCGTCTTCAATGTGACATCTTTGCTTTTTGATACTCTAAAGAGATCTTTTGCCACAGCTTTTCCTAGAGCAATGCGTCTTTTGATTTCTTGACCGCTACTTCCACGGGTGTTGATTATAGAGCCAAGCAAAGTAAAATCTTGGACAACCTCAATCTTTTCTCCATTTAATGTGAGGTTGCGTGCTGACCCAGTCGTAAGGATTTTTGTTTTGTTGATGTTTAGTCGTAACCCATATTGAAGGCTATGATCTTTGATCTTCATCAGTAAATGTTTTAAATCCTCTTCATTTTCAGCAAGCAAAGTGGTGTCATCTGCATAACACAGGTTGTTCATGAGTCTTCCTCCAATCTTGATGCCACGTTCTTCCTCATAAAGTCCAGCTTCTTGGATTATTTGCTCAGCGTATAAATTGAAGAGATAGGGTGAAAGTACACAGCCCTGACGCACACCTTTCTCAACTTTAAACCATGCACACGTATTAAAAGGAAAAGTGGAAATGGAAGATCGCACACTAAATTTAAGACAGTTTTTACATCTATGAGGAAGAGAGGGTTGTAAAATTATAAAGATGCTGAATAAAGAGAATTTAATTTCAATTCTATCAGTTTTTGAAAAATGAACCAACTTTCACAAAATGGTCATAATTGTCTGTTCTGGATTGAGGATCTGTGCATGTTTGCCATGCTATTCCTTGCTGTTTTCCACAATTTAAAGTTTTACCAAAATTATTTATAATTAAAATAGAAAAGACAATGCCAGTGTAATTATGAGAAAAACATCAGACAAATTTCAATCAAAGGACAGTCTACAAAATGCCTGACCAGTAGTCCCCAAAACTGTTACGGTCTTCAGAAACAAGATAACCCTGAGAAACTGAGGGTGCTGGAGTACTCAGGATCCGATCCTCAAATAGAAGACATTAGGAAACACTGAAGGAAATTTCAGTAAAGTGTCGGTTTTTGTTAGCAATGAAGTGTCAATATTGGGACATTAATTGTGACAAATGCTCCATGCTAATGTGAGGTGTTGATAATAAAAGAAACTAGGTGTGAGGCCTATAAGAACTCTTTGTACTATTTTTGCAACTTTTCTTTAAATGAAAAACTATTCAAAAATAACAAAGTTAATTAAGAAATCAGAATCAGCACAGTACGACTCCTATTGTGGTTGTGTGTGTGCATGTGTGTGTGTACACACAAAGAGAAAAGGCAAAAAAAATCAGACAATAATCAGGTCTGGATAATAGGATTATAGATAGATTTCATCTCCTTTATTTTTCTGTTTATAGTCCACTTTTCTAATTAGTTTAAATATCAGACACACACACACACACACACACACACACACACATATTCAAATTCCTTCTATCTAATATATGGCAATCAAGATATATTGATACATTTCAGCCATCAGAAACATCATTGAGACCTTCATATTGCCCCTATTGGCACATGGGAATTATTGGACCCATCCTTCTAACACATGTTTCCTATTATTTGCCTGGGATGCTTGCTCAGAGGTCTATATTAAGCTCTATATTTCAGGGAAAGACATTGAGAATTTATTTTTTAACAAGTCTCCAAGTAATTTTTTGTGGGTCTGGTGGTTTCTTGGAAAATTTTAGAATACTGACTCAGCTAGTTCTCACTCAGACTGTAAGACTGAGCTCAGTGCCCTTTTCTGCGTCCTTGCTGTACCACAAACTGAACCTCACTGCTTTCCTTGCACTATATTGGACTTAGTTGTTTACATGCATGTCTTTCTGGCTGTTTTACATATCTTCTTGGAATCTCATTGAACAATAGCTGTGGCGGGCTCAATATGTGCTAGTTGGATAAATGAATGGAAGATATGAGACAGACACATGGATGGTTGTTGTTAGGTGCTGTTGAGTCGGTTTCCAACTCATAGTAACCCTACATACAACAGGCAAAACACTCTTGTCAGTGCTTCTCTGCTATTCATAGAGTTTGCAATGGCTGATTGTTTTTAGGGGGTGGGTTGCTGGATCCTTCTCCTAAACCTACAGCACCTGGTGTTCCTAGTCATTCTCCCATCCAAGTACTAACCAGGTCTGACCCTGCTTAACTTCCAAGATCTGACAGAATCAGTAGCTACAGTGCTATGGGTGCAGGCAATATACAGATAGGCTGCTTGTAAATAAATTTGGTGATTGTGAGAATTTTACTAGCATCTACCTTTAAGCCCCTCAACAATGGTATCCTTGGTTGCTTTATGATGGATAAGATCAGCCTCCTTTATTAGCTCTATAGAGTGAAGCATAGTGATATTCAGTTTATTCCTATATATGTTATTTGAGACTTGAATAATGGCCAGAGAAACTAGAAATATAAATCTGTTTTTGACTTACCTAAGAAACTATCCTCACCCACATATCTGTCAATTTGCCATATTATGGGAGCTTGTATGTTGCTGTGAGGCTGAAAGCTATACTACTGGTATTTCAGATACCAGCAGGGACATTCATAGTGGACAAGTTTCAGCTGAGCTTTCAGACTAAGACAAACTAGGGAGTAGGACCTGGCAGCCCACTCCTGAAACAATGAGCCATTGAAAACCCTATGAATAGCAGAGAAACACTGTCAGATATAGTACTAGAAAATGAGTCCCCCAGGCTGGAAGGCACTCAAAAGACTACTAGGGAAGAGTTGCCTCCTCAAAGTAGAGTCTACCTTGATGATGGAAATGGAGTAAAGCCCGAGAGATCTCAATTAGCCAATGTGGCATGACTCAGAATGAGGAGAAACAACTGTAAACATCCATTAATAATTAAAATGTGGAATGTATGAAGTATTAACCTAGGAAAATTAGAAGTCATTAAAAGAGAAATGGAGCACATAAACATTGACATTCTAGAAATCAGTGAGCTAACATGGACCTGAATGGGCCATTTTGAGTCAGATAATCATATGGTCTACTATGCTGGGAGTGACAAATTAAAGAGAAATGGGGTTGCTTTCATCATCAAAAAAGACATCTCAAGATTTGTCCTGAAGTACAATGCTGTCAGTGATAGAATAATATCCCTATGCCTACAAGGAAGGCCAGTTAATATGACTATTAATCAAATTTACAAACCCACCACTAAGGCCACAAATGAAGATAGGGAAGACTTCTACCAGATTCTATAATATGAAATAGATTGAACATGCAATCAGGATATACTGATAATTATTGGTGGTTGGAATGTAAAAGTTGGAAACAAAGAATGCTCAGTAGTTGTAAAATATGGCCTTGGTAAGAGAAATGGTCCTGGAGATCATACGATAGAATTTTGTCAAATCAATGACCTTTTCATAGCAAATATGTTTTTTTCACCAACTTAAATGGTGATTACACACATAGACTTCACCAGGTGGAACATAAAGTAACCAAATTGACTACATTCATGGAAAGAGATGATGGAAAAGCTCAATATCAAATGTCATAACGAAACCAGGTGCTGATTGTGGATTAGATCATCAACTGCTCATATGCAAGTTCAAACTGAAACTGAAGAAAATTAGAACAAGTGTATGAGAGCCAAGGTATGACCTTGGTATATTCCACCTGAGTTCAGAGACCACCTCAAGAATAGGTTTAATACATTAGACACAAATGATGGAAGACCAGATGAGTTGTGGCATAACATCAAAGATATCATTCATGAGGAAAGCAAAGGATTATTAAATAGACAGGAAAAAAAGAAAAGACCAAATTACATGTCAAAAGAGATTCTGAAACTTGCCCTTGAATGTCAAGCAGCTAAAATAAAAGGAAGATATGATGAAGTTAAGGAACTAAACAGAAGATTTGAAAAAGCAGCTCAAGAAGATAAAATTAAATATTTTAGTGAAATATGCAAAGAGCTGGAGACAGAAAATCAAAAGGAAAGAACATGCTGTTTTTCTCAAACATAAAGAATTGAAGAAAAAATTAAGCCTTGAGTGGTAGTAGTGAAAGCTTCTACAGGAAAATATTAAACAACGCAGGAAATATCAAAAGAAGATGGAAGGAATACACAGTCTTTATACAAAAAGAATTGGTGGATGACCAACCATTTCAAAAGGTTGCATATGGTTAGGAACCAATGGTACTGAAGGAAGAAGTGGAAGCTCCCTTGAATGAATTGGCAAAACATGATGCTCCAGGAATTGATGGAATACCAATAGAGATGCTTCAACAAACAGATGCAGCACTGGAGGTGCTCACATGTTTATGCCAAGAGATTTGGAAAACAGCTACCTGGCCAACTGACTGGAAGAGATCCATATTTGTGCCTATTCCCAAGAATGGGGATCCAAATGAATGTGGAAACTATTGAACGCTATCATTAATATCACACACAAGCAAAATTTTACTAAAGATCATTCAAAAGCGACTACAACAGTATATAGATGGGGAACAGCTGGAAAATCAAGCCAGATTCAGAAGAGGGCTGGGAACAAGGGACATCATTGCTGATGTCAGATGGATATTAGCCAAAAGCAGAGAATATCAGAAAGATGTCTATCTATGTATTATTGACCATGCAAAGGCATTTGACTAGGTGGATCATAACAAATTATGGATAACACTTCAAAGAATGGGAATGCCAGAGCACCTAAGTGTACTCATGAGGAATCTGTACATGGACCAGGAGGCAGTCATTCCAGAAGAACAAGGAAACACTGGCTGGTTTAAAGTCAACAAAGGTATGTGTCATAGCTGTATACTTTCACCATATCTTTTTAATTTCTATGCTGAACAAATAATCTCAGAAGCTGGGCTTTATGAAGAAGAATGTAGCATCAGGATTAGAGGAAGAATAATTAACAACCTGCATTATGCAGATGCCCAAACTCCCTTTGCTGAAAGTAAAGAAGATTTGAAACATTTACTGATGACGATCAAAGAACATAGCCTTTGGTATGGATTGTGACTCAACATCAACAAAACAAAAATCCTTACGACTGGGTCAGTATGCAACTTTATGATAAATGGAGAAAAGATTGAAGTTGTCCACAATTTTGCTTTATTTGGTTCTACAATCAACAACCATGAAAGCATTAGTCAAGAAATCAAAAGACACATTGCATTGGGAAAAGTTGTGGCAAAAGATCTCTTTAAAGTATTGGAAAGTAAAAATGTCATATTGAAGATGAAGGTGTGCCTGACTCATGCCATGGTATTTTCAATTGTATCATATGGTTATGAAAGCTGGACATTGAACAAGGGAGACAGAAGAAGAATTGATGCTTTTGAATTATGTTGCTGGAGATGAATATTGAATATACCATGGACTTCAAAAGGACCAATAGATCTGTCCTAGAAGAAATGCAACCAGAGTGCTCCCTGGAAGCAAGGATGGCTAGACTGCATTTTACATATTTTGGACATGTAGTCAGGAAGGACCAATCCCTGGAGAAGGACATCATGTTTGGGAGAGTGGCAGGTCAACAAAAAAAGGAAAACCCTCCACTAGATGGATTGACACAGTATCTGCAATGATGGGCTTAAACATAAATAAGATTGTATGCCTGGCACAGAATCAGGGAGTGTTTCATTCCACTGTACATAGGGTCGCTATGAGTCAGAACAGACTGACAACACCTAACAACAACAAAGAAACTATCCTAACCCCAGTTAGGCTATTCAATGTTTAGCACTGTGGTGTTCAATATGGCAGCCTCCAGCCACATGTGGTCTTTTAAATTCAAATTTAAAGTAATTAGAACCAAATTAAATAGAAATTCAGTGCCTTCATCACACATTTCAAGTGCTCTAGGGCCACATGCAGTAGTGGCTACTGTATTGGGAAGTACATAGAACGTTTCTGTTATCACAGAGAGTTCAATAGAAGAGGGTGGACTAGATTCTTCCTCTTTGTCCATCAAGGTCCAAGCCAGATAGCTTCTGTTATAAAGCCCTTCCCTGAGCTTTCTGAGTCAAAGTTCTGTTTTGTTCACTGTTCGAGGCATATCCTGGGCACCAGGAATTCAGAGACAAAGAAAATATGGTTGCTGCCCTGGAAGATCTTAAAGCAGGGATTCTCGACCAGGGCAAAGACATTTTTGGTGGTCATAACTAGTTGTGTGCGTGTATGTGGCACATAGTGTGTAGAATCCAGGAATGCTGCCAGAAGTCCTACAGTGCACAGGACAGATCTCCTTCCTTGCCATCAACATATTTTTTCTGGTGCAAAATGTCAATAATACCAAGGTTGAGGAACCGGTTTAAAGTCTTTTTGGAGAGATACACATAGCAGCAGCAAATGCCAATATAATATGGAAAGTGAAGAGAGGGGAGATGTGCTCGGAGATGGGGTTGGGCTGATTCCTGAGTTGAGTCTGGAAGGAGCTGGATGGCGAGTCACTCCTTCCTCTACAATCCCATAACCCTTTGCCCTTTTCTCTTTACAGCCCCCAACACTGCCGTGTGTTTTGACAATTAATTTACACAGACATCTCCCTTGTTTGACTGTGAGGTCATCAATAGCAGGTACTGTGTTTAATGAAGTATTCAGTTATCTGGCCACATACAAATAGAAATACAAGACAGTTTGCGTGGGCGAACAATGGCAGATGGATATAATCTCCCTCGCCTCTCCCCAAACTCAAGTGCATCATGAGGTATCCTCAGTTATGATGTATCCTCAGTTATTTTTCTACCTAGAGAAGTACTTTCTAGAAAAATGTACAGCAATCTGTGGAGTAAAAATTGACACTAGCACTTACATTTTCAGAAGGAGCCTGGTCCTGAGGCAGCTGCTCTGTGCAGTAAGCTGGAGAACTTAGTTTGCATGTCTGAGTGGCGTAAAGGGCTCCACACAGCTGCCTCCTGGGCAGCATCAGTTCGTCAGGTGCTGGGTTGTTGAGTCAGAGCAGCCAATATTTAAAAACTGACAACTTGGAGCCCAAGCACAAGGGACAGCAGCTCCACGGAGAAAAGATGTCAATTTTTAATTTAATGTAGTTCCCTTTGAGTCTGCAGTCATAGCCCCCTGGCATCGGATCCTGCCTGATCTTGGAAGCTAAGCAGGGTCAGCCTGGTTAGTCCTTGGGTGGGAGACCGCCTGGGAACACCAGATGCTGCAGGCTAGGAAGAAGGACCAGGCATGGCAGCCCACTCTCAAAACAGCCATTGGAAAACCTATGAATAGTAGAGAAGCACTGTCAAATATAGTCCCGGAAAATGATCCCCTCAGCTTGGAAGGCATTTAAGAAATGACTGAGGAAGAGTTGCCTCCTCAAAGTAGAGTCTACCTTCATGATAGGGATGGAGTAAAGCCCCTGGGACTTCCTTTTGCTGATGTGGCATGACTCAAAATGAGAAGAAACAACAATGGGCTGCAACATAGAAAGATCATGTGCATGGCACAGCGTTGGGTAGTGTTTAATTCTGTTATATTTAGGGTCACTATGAGTTGGCTTCAAGTTGATGGCACCCAACAACAACAACAAGACAAATGATACATATATCTATATATACTAACATGCATATATCTCTAAAACGTACCATCATAGGAAAAAATCAAGTTACAGAATTACATGCACGATATGAAAACATGTATATAAAAATCTTGAATGCCAAAACAATGGTACCCAGTATATATTGACATATCTGTAATAAAAGTTTTTCAAAACATGGACACAAAAGGCATACACCAAGTTTGTGGACATGCTTATCTTTAATGAAGGTGAATGGAACGAGGCCAAAAAAGACAACTACTTCTAGCTGTGGGCTGGGATTTAGCTCAGTGGGTAGAGCGTTGCGCTGCAGTCTCTGAGGTCGAGTTCAATTCCCAGCACCGCAAAAATGGGAGAAGGGCCTGGCAATCCACTCCCAAGGCAATCCCAAAGCACTCAGCCATTGAAAACCCTATGAGGGTCGCTATGAGTCAGATACTGACTCGATGGCACCTAACAACAACAACTACTACTTCTAGCTGTAAAGTTCTACTCACTTATTTCTTGAATAAGGAGCAAAAAATGATAAACTGTTATCATTTGTTAATTCCAGGAGACTTGGGCAGCATATTCTTCCCCATGTGCCCCTCTCCTTCTTCACCCTGCTGTGTCCCAGAAGGCTGACCTTTCTGCATGGCTTCTGAGCCCTCTGGCATCCAGCAAGGAACAAGGACAGAGTCAGAGGGACAGGGGAGAGGGAGGCTGAGTATTTATTTCCCCAGATCTCTTTCTGTAGAAATACAAGCTCCTCTCTCTCCTCCTCTCTCCTCTTTCCTTTCCTCTCCCCTTTCTCCTGTATTTCCTCCGCCCCCTCCTTCCTTCCTTCCCACTCCTCCTCCTCCTTCTTCTTCTCCCCCTCTCCCTCTCCCTCTCCCTCTCTCTCCCTCCCTGGGCCTCACCTTTCCAACCCTTGAAGTACAGTGCTTCCCTGTGGTTTCCTTACTCCTTTTCTATATATTTCCTATCAAGACTCTTCTTAATATAAAGGTGCTACAGTGTTTGCTATGGATTTCTCTCCAATTATGTTTAAAAAACCCAGACAAAAAAGCACTGGAGATGTAAGGAGTTGGGAGAGAAGAGGCAAAAAAAAAGTATGAAAACCTTCTCCAAATCTAGATGCCTTGAGGAACTGGACATTAGTTAATCTAAGGACCTTCTTGCTATGTTTTCTGTGAATCATGGCTCCATAGGAGCCCTGCCCTTCTACCAAGGCACAGCCTGGAGCATTTGCCCACCCTGTCACTGACTTGATGGTAACAAAGCCTTTGCTCCAAACCTGCAATTTACTCTCCCTCTTTGGTTCTGTTCAATGGACATGACAGAGATGCTCCACCTGAGCAAGATGCTGGAGGTTCAGAGACCCATCAGAGCCCAACCTGGCCGCCTAGGACTTTGGTGAAAGGTGGCAGGACATTGCAGAAAGGTGGCAGAATCTTCTAGACAGAGGTTTGCCTAGGTCCCAGAAGCGCAGAGTAGAACTCAGAGAGGGTTTTCTGGCAAAAATGAAGACGAGGCTGAGATACACCAGGACAGTGTAATCGCCATTAGTTCAATAGATGGTTGTTGAGCACAGTGTTGCAGGATCCAGATGGGGGTTCTGTGAGGACACCAGGAAAGGCATCACCATTCAGGGCAGTGCTGCCCAGTAGAATGACTGTGATGCTGGGAAAGTACTGCTTGGTACCATTAGCCACCTGCACTTATTAAGCACTTGAAATGCAGCTATGCTGCTAAAGGAACAAAATTTTATTTTTATTTACTTGGAGTTAATTTACATTTAAATTTAAAAGCTACATGTGGATAGTGGCAGCCGCATTGGACAGTGTGGTTCATGGAAGCTCACAATCCCCTAGAACAGATGGCAGGTTATAATTGCATGAAACAGCAATTATGTAATTTTTTTTTAGTGAACATTTTTTGAGTATTAATATGTGCTGGCACCATGATATGGAGATGACCAAGCCTCGGTGACTGTCACTAGGGGATGATAAACTCCTGGGATTCTAACACCAGCCACATGATATCCTCCCTTTTGAGGATCTTTCTGTAATATTTCAAACACTCAGACATAAACAAGCCTCAGTGAAAGAAAGACCAGGGAGTGTTTTTCCATTTTGGTCCACTCTGAAAATCAGAGTCTTGACTGTGATCATCCGTAGAGACCACCTGGTCCAGGTTTGCAAACGTACACAGGTATGTCAGTAGTGGAAATGATCCTTTAATATGGAAGTGTCTGAAGAGCACAGAAGGATCAGCTGGTGAGGCACCTACCAGCGGGGTGAGAGCCACACCCACTTACACATCATGCTGTGCACCTGTGCAGAGCAACTGCACACCGCCCACGAGAGACTCTGCTACCTTCTTAAGTAAGAATCGGTAAGAGCTCTCAGGCTGTGGGCTATGGCGACATTCCTGGCCCCGCCTGGATTATCTTTTGCGAGTCTCTCTCTCTCCTTATTGGAACATGAACTGTACAGCCTGTGCTGGAACATTCCCTTCCTTCTTTGGGGGTTCTGACTGCCTGGTCCTTTGCTTTCGGCATTGCTCATGGCAGCTCTCTCCCACCATTTCTAGGAAAGGTGGTTTTACAAGATGCTGCCAGGGCCCTGTCTCTGAATTGGGCCCTGTGCATCTGGACTGGCTTTCTCTGTAGCTGCGGAATTCCTTCTGCGGGATCTGCCTTCTAAGTGCTGGGCTGGAGGAAGCAGAATTTTCAATTCCTTTTGACAAGAAGAAGTCACTTCTGGCTGGAAACGAGTCCCTCGCGTCTGCAGCACATGGCGCTCTGTCCTATTTTAGCCCTGTCTCTACTAAGCAAAGGGCCTGACTGCCATACTATGCACCAGGTTGTGGGGCGCATGCCTCCCGGTCTGGCCTGGAGGTTCGGACGGGCAGTGCCGCCGCGCACACAGATACTAAACACAGTTCACTCAGGACCCTCAGGTGAGGGTCTCGGACTCCTGCAGCCCTCGGGACCCCGGAGGAGATGGCAGAAAGGAAAAGCCTCAGGTGCTTTTGCCTTCCAGGGCAAACACCTGTGTTGGTCCTCTCGGTGGTCACGAGGAGACAGCTGTTGCTTCTTTGGTGATCAGACGGAGAGCAGGTTCTTTTCCTTGTTGATGATTGCGACGGGAGAGCGTTCTTTTCTCACCAAAGGTCCGGGGGAGAGCAGCGAGAGAGGTGCTTCCTCATTGGTGGTCTGGGCAGAAACAAGAGAGAAGGAGAAAAAAGGATCGAGCTGCGCAGCGCAGTTCCTTATATAGTTCGCCCACGGAATGGCCTGAGCCAATCAGCTTTCAGTCCAATTGTTCAATCAGGAAGGGCTTTGTACAAACGTGCATCCAACTTACTTTCATTTTCCCTAGATTTCTAATTTACAAACCAGATATTCAAAAGCCGTTTTCCTAGTTTGGGAGTTTTTGCCAATTTCCTCTCAATTTTTCCCTACACAGGTGATGCTGTGGATGCAGCTGCTGGCTGCTGCTGAGGGCGCCTGACCCTGCTGTGGACACTCCTGGGACTTCAGCCTCTTCCCCTGAGAACTGACCCTGTGCACCCCTGTCCACACGGGCACCATGGCGGGACTCCCGGCGGCCATGCTGTGGCAGGTGTCCATCCACTTCAGCTGCAGATGATTGCTCAGACAGGAGCAGCTGGTCCACAATCCCTCCTCCAACTTAAAACTGTGGAGGGGAGGGAGAAGAAGGAGAGACAGAGAAAGACTGACTCTGACTGAGATGACGAGACAACGGGATGTGGCTGGAAAGGTGAAGAACAAACTGGAGAGAGATGAAGCCAGCCACAGAGAGAGATGGTGATGCAAACATGCAATGTGCACAGAGATGCAAATCCCTGTGCCATTCCTTGCACCATTCCCTGTCCTCATTTCTGCCCTTTGGGCCGAGATGTATCATTAGCCTTGGCCCACGACACATCCTTGCTTGCTTAAAACAAATTCTCCTGATTTTGCTGAGTTGCAGCAAGTTGATTCCTGTTACACACACACACACACACGCACACACACACAGAGTGCTTGACTTGGCAAATGGAAGGTGTTGTAGGTTGTTGTTGTTGTTAGGTGCCCTCGAGTTGTGTCCAACTCATGGCGACCCTTATAAGGTTTTCAATGGCTGATTGTTTCGGGATTGCCTCAGGAGTGGGTTGCCACGTCCTTCTCCCATTTGTGTGGTTCTGGGAATCGAACTCGGGACCTCAGAGACTGCAGAGCAGCGCTCTACCAACTGAGCTAATCCCAGGCCCAGTGTGGTAGGTAGAATTTTTCAAAGGCCTCCATGATTGCTATCGCTGGCATCCACATTTTTGTGTGATCCCCTCCTCTTCAGTTGTGGAAGGATCTATGACCTGCTTCTAATACACAGTACATAGAAAGGGTTCAGAAGGCTCTCATAGCTCCTAAGGGTTGACTCTGAGTTGATCAAAAGGAAGTTTATCCCCAGTGGTCCTCACTTACTCAGGTGACCCTTGGGAAAGGGTCCAGAGGTCAGGGACTCACTCTTTCCTGGTGGCCCTGAGGAGACAAGATGCTTGATTTATACAGCAGGAAGTGAATTCTGCCAACAGCTCTGTGAGCTTGGAAGACCCCAAGCCTCAGGAGAGACTGCAGGCCTGACTGACACGGTGCAGCCTGGGAGACCCTGAGCCACACTCTTGAGCTACAGAAACCATTTTCAGTTTTAGGCTGTTAAATCTGTGGTCATTTGTTATGTGGCCAGTGATGGCGTTGTTTCTTATTCCAGCCCTTCTCCCTTCCACCCTTTCTCTTTAAACAAGAACCAGCTCTGTCTTTCAGATCTGATCTTGTCCAGGCTCCAGCCTGCCTGTCAAAATGGACCCAAAGAAGCCAGGTCGGCTACTTCATGCTTCTGACTTTTCACTCTTCAGCCATGGCCTAAGGCCCTTCCTTCTCTGACATCTTACAAGAATCACTCCTCAGCTGATTGTCATGAAATTGATGGCTTGTCATGAAGAATACTTCAGTCACTGGCAGCCCAGAGGAGAGAAGCGGAGGCAGGAAATACCTAGGGCTGCCTGGTTTCAAGAACAGAGCAGGCATGGAATTGTACCCTCCCTGGTACAAGACCCAAGCCCAAGACGTCCTTCACGGATACAGGGCTCTAATGGGAAAACGAGGGAAAGACTGCTTTGGCAGGAAGAACCCTGGTTCTCTTTTCACCCAAACCTCTTCTCCTGGCTCATCTCCCATTGGCTGGAATCCGCCATGTTAGAGGCCCCAGCATGCCCCTGGGTACTCAGAACTACTCTGGAACCATGAAGGCTGGGAGCCACGTGATATGGGAGTTGGGGCTGGGTAACCAACCCAATTGTAAGAAAGTCAAAATATATGATATCCACATAATGTTCTGTAGGTTCCGGATTGTTTTAGGCTCTCTTTATTATTTAGTTCTTTCAACAACCTGGGAAGCAAGGCAATTGTCATTACTCATTTTAGAGAGAAGAAAACTGAAACTCAGGTAAGTTACCTGATATTCCCAAGATCATGCAGTTCAGCAAGTGGCAGAACCAGAAATGGAAGCCAGGTCCTTCCTCATAGCAAGTCCTGGCTCACTTATTCCTTCCCCAGAGACATGCCAAGGGCCTTCCAGGCACCAGGTGCCATGCTGCATCGCGGGATGTGACAGTGAGCAGGATAGGCATGGTCCTGAACCATCCATCCATCAAGTAGACAACCACACAGGTAATTATTAGTTAAAATGTGATTCTGAAAGAACTATGTGGAGCTTCACAAGAATTTAGCTGAAGGATCTCTAGCCTGGCTTGCAGATTGGGAAAGTTTCCTATGACAGAATAACATGCCTTAAGTGAAGATCTGAAAACCAAAGTTTGTCAGCTAGGAGACCCGCAGTGGGGAGAGGGTTCTAGATGCAGGGAGTACCTTGGTATCTTTGCAGAAGAAAAAAATATGTTAATATGGCTATGTTGTTAGGTGCTGTTGAGCTGGAGTCCTACTCATAGCAACCCTACATACAATAAGACAAAAACACTACTATCAGTGCTTCTCTGCTATTCATAGGGTTTTCAATGGCTGATTGTTTTTGGGGAGTGGGTTGCTGGGTGCTTCTCCTAAGCCTACAGCACCTGGTGTTCCCAGTCGGTCTCCCATCCAAGTACTAACCAGGCCTGACCCTGCTTAGCTTCTGAGATCTGATGAGATCAGATACCACAGGGCTACTTGGCTCTATAATCAACACCCGTGGAAGCAGCAGTCAAGAAATCCAAAGACGCATTGCCAAAAATGCCAAAGCAATAAAGGAGATGGTCTAATCCCAGGAGAGAAAGACAGAAACTGCACCAGACAATTCCATAAAGGTCACCACAACGGAATCCAAGCAGAACAACAGAGACTACACAGCGGAAACGAAGAAAAACTCCCCTGTGAACCATTCTAGGAGGCAAGAGGAGTGTTGCCTCTTCCTCAAGACAAGCACTGCTACCCTGGGGGGAAAGCGCCTAGAAAACCTAGTCACCAGATGACCCCACAGATCTGAGAAGTTTAAATCCTGATGGAGGCTATGGGACAACACCACCGCAGAATGAAAGGCGTATGAAGGCATGGGGAAAATCCATCTAAGTGCAGCCCTCCCCAAGCTCGGAGCAATACACCCAAGTGACTCCTCCCAAGGTGCTCTGCTGGGGAGAGAGGAGGCTGCTGTCAGAGAGAATGGGAGTCAGAGAGCAAAGAGACAAAATACCAGGCACCAGGAGACACTTGTGAAGATCCTGAAAAGTTATGGGTTGCTGGTGCAAACAGACTACAGAGCACAGTAATTGCTGAATCAACTGCACACTCCATGTACCAAAAAGGTCTGAGTAGCTGATGAGTGCGTACAACAAAGAAAATGGCAGCTAGCAAATGCAACATGCAGAGCCAGAGGGAATCTGCTAATAAGCTTGGGAGAAAAGGTCTGGCCGACTGCTATGACTTTGCAATTGCTGGAGAAGTAGCAACTTGTCAGGTCCCAATGTGGGAGTGGTGGTGGGGTCCAGAGCACTGACATACCGATCCTGGAAACACCTGAGCCCCCAAAGCATCACCAACACCACAGAACTGCCTCTCGCCCGTACAACATGCAGGTAATCAGCCAAGAAAACTGACTCTCACATTAAACACAACACCCAAATCCCCAAGCCCTTCTCCATTCCATAGGACACTGCCAATGGGTAGAATCAGAAAACACAGGGCCCAGCGCACCAGCACAGATCTCCGTGCCCTGTGTGCCTCTCCCAGGGTCTAGAGAGTTCCTCGAGCTGCTCACCTCCTCCACTTGGCACACCCCAGTACTAGAGGGACCACAAAGAAGCTGTCACAATAATTTTTGTGGGTTCGTTCGTTTGGTTTGGGCTCGGGTTTTTTGTTATTGCTGTTGCTGCCTTTTGTCTTTGGTTTTGATCTTGTGTTTATCGTTTTTTCCTCAGTCTTTCTCCTTTGTCTTATCCATACTGTCTTCTAACTAAACTTTTAGTACTAGTCACACTCAAGCTTGTATTTAAAAATCTTAAATGTTAGCATTTTTATATCAGTTGTTATGTTGATAAAACGATCTACATGTAATATTTTTACACTGCAGAACAAAATCTATATTATTGCCTGCTTTCCCTTCCCCATCTCCTAACATTCTCTGTTCTACCTGCTATTTTCCTTTTCTTTTATTCAGTACTATTTATTTATTTATTTCCCTCCTCTCCTGGCTTCTCCTCTGATTTTTTATATCAATTATTTCTACCTTTACTACAATTAACTTTCAACCTCATAGCTCAGTCTACACTACCCACATCACCTCTCCTAAGGTAATTGATTAAGCTATACCTATCTGGCTTCAATTGAATTCCATTGTATTTATAAATCCGGTTTTAGTCGGAGTTGTTGCTGTAATAACAGCTTACACCATCTTCTTGGAGTGATACTGGGGATCAAGCCCTTAAGGGAAGACTGTACAATAAGAATATTCCCAATTAAAATAGGAAGAGACAACCATCCCAACAGGTGAGAAAATCCCAAAACAGAAATTTAAGAAATAAGAAAAAGCAAGATGACATGACTCCTCCAAAAGAGCATAACTCCACATTAACTGAAACCAAAGATGCTGAAATGCTGAATATGCCAAAGAATTCAAAAGCTTACTTATAAAATTGATAAATGACCTCAAAGAAAACACAAATAACAGATGAATGAAGTGAGAAAATCAATTGAAGTACTATATAGAAAAGTAACTAAAATGGAAGAAAACTTCAGCAAGAAAATTGAGATCTTGGGGGAAAAAAACAAACAGAAATGCTGGAAATGAAAAACATAATTAACCAAATAAAAAACACATGGGAAGCAACTCCAGCAGACTAGATCAAGCAGAAGAAAGAATTCCCAGGATGGAAGATAAGGTCAAAGAAATACAGAAAAATAAATAAATAAAAGAATATGACTATCACATCCAGGAAGTCTGGGACATGATGAAGAGATCAAATCTAAGAATCCATGGGGCAGAAGAAGGAGCTGAGTCTAAGACTAGAGGTATAGAAAACTTAATGAAATAATAGCAGAAAATTCCACAAAGCTATGGGAAGAAATAGACACCCAAACAAAAGTGGCATTTAGAACTCCAAGAAGATATGATCAGCAAAGATTCTCTCTGCATCACCTTATAGTTAAAATGCTGAAACCAGAAAGAAAAAAAAAAAACAATTCTAAAAGCTGCAAGAGGAAAACACCAACTCACTTACAAAGACAAACCCATCAGAAAAACATCACACCTCTCATCAGCAACTCTAGTAGTCAGGAAAACATGGAATGACATATTTCAAGCCCTGAAAGTAAATAACTTCCATCCAAGCTTACTATATACAGCAAAACTATCCATTAAAATCAGTGGTGAAATAAAAACATTACATGACAAGTCTGAACTTAATCAATACATCAACACTAAGCCAGCATTGCAGAAGATACTTAAAGGAGTTCAACACACAGAGGAAGAAGAAATCCAGACCCAAACACAAGAACCCAGGAAAGAATAACTCCTATGAAAGGAACACATGAACAAATGCCAGCTGTGACAGAAGCACGCATATCCAACTTAGTAAACTGGCAAACCTCTAACACAACAATGGCAGAAAGAAAAGAACAATCAGCAGTTAAATTCTGGGGGAAGGAGAGACTCAAATAAACTGAGTCAAGGCCCACTGAAAGTCATGGACTGGTAAGAAGGGAGTGAGCTGGCACTTAGTTTGTGTCTACTGAAGAGTGGTAGAAAAGACATGGGCTTTGGAATTTGAGTTGCATTCAGATCTTGCTTCTTTTATTTGTTACCTGCCTGAACTTCAGTGTCAGAATCACCTTTTCTGTATCACAAATGACAATAAAAACTGATTTTAAGCCAGGCACAGTGGCACTTACTGTCATCCAGTGACTTGGGAGGCAGAGGCAGGAGGATTGTGAGTTAGAGGCCAGGGGCAGTCTGTGTAATTTAGTGAGATCTTGTCTCAATTTAAAAAGTTAAAAAAATGGGCTGGGGTGCAGCTCAGTGGTGAAGTGCTTACAAAGCATGCATGAAGCCCTGGGATCCATCCCCTGGTGCTACACACACACACACACACACACACACACACACACACACACACACACACAAACACAGAATTTTAAAAGCCCTCTATTTTACAAGTCATTATAAAAATAAGACCTATTCAAAACCAGCATAGTATTTGGCACAAAGTACTGACATTATGCTTGTACCCAAAAGGGAAAATGTTTTTAGATGTTTTTTTGACTCTTTGGTGCTGAATGGAAAATTCATCACTCTCATTAGCAATAACAGATAATATCATTTCAATTTGAAATTGGAATCTCACAAAACAAGAAACATTCAAAAAAACCAAAAAGTATTTGTTGAGTATATACTATTTGATAGTCATTTTGCAAGGTGATGTGGGAGACACAAAGATACAGAGCAGAGGGTGAGACATAATGGAGACCTAGGAAGGAAGCCTGTGAGCTCTGGATTGTGTAAATTTCAAGGGAGGAAGGAAGGGGTCGGTATTCTCATAAACACAAATTGCTATGCGACCAGAGTGACAGGCTGGGTAACATCTGGCAGGGTCTATATGACAAGCTCCACTCTTCCCATGGGTGAATGCAATCCCTAAAAGCTAGTTTAGAAAAAAGTGAGGAGGAACATGTTTGCAGAGCAAGTTGTTTCGTAATGGGTCAGGATAAAGCATGGCGGCTTCATCATGGGAGATTACTGCTCTAATATACACCCTATATCTACAATGAATAACTCAATGAGTTCCCAACAACAATGGAAAATTTGGTTTAGAAAGAGCTGTTGAAGTGGCTCAGCCTGAATAGACTCACGGAGACATCTGAGGTCTTCATCGATTTTTAATTCGTTTTTTTTTTTTTTTTTGGCAGTACTAGGTGGTTGTACCCAGGACCTCACACATGCTAGGGAAATTCTCCACACTGAGCCACACTCAGGTCCCTTTTATATATATTTTTTTTTGTCTTGGGATTGGGTCTCCCTAAACTACGCAAGCTGCCTCCCTAGACTTCACAATCTGCCTTGCCGAAGCCTCCCCAGTCGCTGGGATTACGGGCATGCGCCCCAGCACCCAGCCGTGTTTTCTGAACATGGAGTTTACAAAGCTGCTGCTGAAGGCCTCAGGGCTAGTGAGGAGACAGTCAGGAGAACAAACAAAGTATGAAGCCGCAGACAGGGGACAGCAGTAGAGAGATGCTGTCGTTGTGAAGAAGTCACCCAGAGGGGTAACTGGCTGACCGTGCTGGGAGGAGACAGAAATGTCTGAGCTGAGTTTGAAGGGAGACCAGCAGGCGTCCAAGGTAAGGATGAGGGAGCAAGGAAGTGTGATGTGAAGTATCATTCAGGGAATCATAAGGCACTGGGCACTGGGACAGGGCCTGGCCTCGCCCAGCTCCCGGGTGGAGGCGGCCATGCCAAGTTCTCCTGCTTTCTAAGCCATAGAGCACTGCGCAGGCTCTGTCCCCTGTGCCCCCTCACCATTGTTTAGTGGACCCACTTTTCACTAGTTTTGATCCTTGTTTAAGCACAGATATATATTTTAGATTGTTGCTCTTATATAACTTGACTGAAGATGAATTCTATCTACTTTACAGAGAAACGATTAGACATTTAAATGGACAGGCTGATTCTTGGCTAGAAAGCCTGATTATGTTCAGTTCCTCCCTCTCCTTCACTCCCATCAGCTTCAAAACTTTTGGTCATAAAAGGCCTGCTACTGGTCACCTAAGTATTTTACAATTTACAGACTTGCTGGTATTTAATTCTGCTAACTTAGCTATGCCTGCAGCTGTAGCCCTGTGGCATCCAATCCTGTCAGATCTCGGAAGCTAAGCAGGGTTGGGCCTGGTTAGTACCTGGACGGGAGACTGCCTGGGAACACCAGAAGCTGTAGGCTTGGGAGAAGGACCTGGCAACCCCCTCCCAAAAATCAACCTGCCATTGAAAACCCTATGAACAGCAGAGAAGCACTGACCATAGTGTTTCGCCTGTTGTATGTAGGGTTGCTATGAGTCGGATACCGGCTCAATGGCACCTAACAACAACAACAACAACTTAGCTATGGGCTGGGATTTAGCTCAGTTGGTAGAGGGCTGAGCTGCAGTCTCATAGGTCCCAAGTTCAATTCCCAGCACCACAAAAATGGGAGAAGGACCTGGCAATCCACTCCCAAGGCAATCCCAAAACAGTCAGCCATTGAAAACCCTATGAGGGTTGCTATGAGTCGGATACCTACTTGAGGGCACCTAATAATAACAACAACAACAACAACTTAGCTATGGGCTGGGGTTTAGCTCAGTTGGTAGAGCAGTGCTTCTCACTCTCAAGGACTTGGGTTCGATCCCCAGCACCACATAAACAGGAGAAGGACATGACAATCCACTCCCAAGGCAATCCTGAAACAATCAGCCGTTGAAAACCCTATGAGGGTCACTACAAGTGGGACCCAACTCAAAAGCACCTAACCACAACTTAGCTGTATTTGTTTTCAATTATAATTTATTTCTCTAGGATACATTTATAAGCACCTCTGGCAAATATCGAGATGAACTGGCTAAACTTAATATTAGCCAGGGGTTGGCCTGCGACTGTACTGTTTCTCATTTCCAATACAGCATCCTGAGAAAGCAAGGGAAAGGAACACCGCTTTTTTCTTCCTGTTTCTTTTTCTTTTTATAAACCTTAGCTGGAAAAGCAGAGCTCATGCCCTCTCCTGCAGCTGCTCGGAGGAGACCACGCGTCTGCCTCCGTGACTGGCTTGTGTTCTGTGTCGGCCTCCCAGCCTTTTTCTAGCCTTGCCGACACCCACTGTGTGCCTCGCCAGTGTCGTGTGCTCTCGCTCTTGGCAGGGTTCTCTGTACCTCTGCTTTCCTGCCCCAAGACAGAGAGGACAGAGGGACCCCTGGACGTCCGCCTGCAGGTTCTGCGCTCCCACATCACGTGGGAGGCTCTGAGGACCCGGAGGCCTGTCATCAAGGGAGCGAATCCCTGAGGTGCTCCGGAGGGAGGAAGGGCAGCGCAGGCCTGGGCCAGCTGGGCCGCGTCTGCAGAGTGGCTGTTGGCAGCGCGGCTCCCGCGAGGGCCACACAGGGGCGCCTGGAGCCGGCTGCGCGTGTCTGCAGAAGGTGGGATTTAGCAGAGTCAGAACCTCCGCGAGGGAGGGAGCGTGGGGTGAGAATGGGGGCGCTCAGCTCCAGGCGAAGGCCCAGAGGGCGGCAAGTGATTGGCCAGGCCGCGGGCAGTGCCAGTTCGTCTCTGCTTCCAGCGGCCGCAAGCGGCGGAGGGGCAGCCAGGGTGCGTGGGGAGCCACAGCTCGGCCTCCCGGTAGACCCAGGGCCTGGCCCCCGGCTGTGGGCGGGGCCTGCAGCAGGCACACGACCCACCCCACAGCACCTGGCGCTGGAAGAAAGTAGCTCGAGATGGCTCCGTTCCTCGAACACCAACGGGAGGCTTTTGGGGGCCTGAGTTCCCTGTGGCTGGGGGAAGGCCTTCGCTGGAAGATCTTTACTACCTGAAATGGCACTCGGGTCTGGTGGCCTGTGCTCACCCAGGGGTTCTTGGGGACAAGCAGATCGCACCTAGAAGATGGGACAACCACCGTGCCATCGGCTCTCGATGGAGCCCTGGTGTGGAGACACCGCCACCGTGAGTGAGGACTTTAGAGAAGATCCTTGGGGAGCTAATGAAGAAGAGCAAAGAGCCCTTCAGCGTAATTTCAAGACTGAAGGGAAGAAGAGAGAGGGAAGAGAGCATTGGGAGCTGGGATGTTTCTTCCAGGGTATAATAGAAGGATATTTGCAGGGAGCCCTAAAGTTTATTCTTCTATGACCACCACATTACTATCATTACTTGCTCCCTGGATTATACAAGAGCCTCCTGTTTTCCTTTCTTCTACCCTTGCCACCGACCCTTTCCCCCTACTGTCTATTCTCAAAACAGCAGCTGTTTTCAAGACATAGATGGCATTCGGTCATTTCTTTGTTCGGAGTCTCTGTTTCTCAGAGTGGAAGCCAAAACCCTTACCTTGGCTTATCTGGCCCTACATAATCGCCACCCCGCCACAATCCATTGCCTGCCAGCATATTTTATATCACTCATTTTTTGGGGAGGTTTATCATCTTTCCCTTCCACCTGAAAGCAGAGGTTTTGCTCTGTTTTATTTGCTGTATATGTCCCTTCCCCAAGGGACACCTTGGAAATAAAAGGAGACAGTGGGTACTCAAAAAGCATTTGCCTAAAATTGCAATGGCTCTCAGAAAGTCTGGTTCTCCGTGTGTGGCTCAGCCTCTATCACGTGTGTGATGAACACCACCAAGGAAGAGAGTCAGGTGGATATTGATATGGGCTGCATAATTGCCACAGGCTCTTGTTTGTGATACAGGCTTCCCGAGTGGAAACTTCATTCTTAATGAAGCCCTTTTTTCAAATGTGACATTTTTCTAAATTAGCCAGAGCAAACACGGTTCTGTTGCCAATTTTACTGTCAAATGTCACTAGAAAATCACCAGTCTGACGCTTAAACAGTATAAAGGGTTGGTAATTGCCAGGGCCCCCAGGGGGCAGGGGTTATGTGGTGGTAAGGATGGATACACCCTGTCACGAAGCCTGTAGGCATAGAATGGGCTAAATTCATCAGACTCTGAGCGAAAATCTCCAAGCCCTTTTCCTGGCTCAGCCACCACGAGCTGGGATTACAGCTGAGGGCCACTACACCCACAGGCGTTGCTATTTTTTAAATCCCTGCAGATGATTCTAAAATGTAGCTAGGACTGAGAGAGTGTTGAGGCCAAGAGAGATCAGTGACTTGCCCAGGGTCAAACACCAAGCTCCCTGACCCTGTCACCACAGCATCCTGTCCCTCCTTCACCTGGATGGTTCTGCTGTGTCCTCAAGGGCTGTGTGGGACCTTTTCCAACTCACCATCCCTAAGCCTCCCAGGCCAGGCTGCCGTCTGTCCTCCAGTCCCTTCATTTTTACAATCACTACCCTTGTCACACATATACATTTATTAGGCTTTCTTTCCTCTAGACCATAAGCTTCTTTGAGACGTGAAATAATCAGACGGGAAAAACGAAATTTTGTTAGAAAGTTCACTAAAGGAGAACTCCAAATTATGTGCGCTTTCCTAGGTTTGTGTATAATTCCTACTGTCAGACTCATCTCTGGCCGTTATTTGTTTCCCTGGCCCTTTTCTTACATTTATTTAGTATTGCTTATTGGATTTTTTTCTGATCATTCAAATGAATTCACATTTATGATTAGAACTTTCACAAACACAATGACACTGTGCTTGCTTTCTGTCACTGTGATGAAACATCTGGGGTGAATCATGGTGAGGAAAAGGTTTATCTGAATCATGGTGTCAGAGGTTTCAATTTGTGACAGCTTGGCCCTGTTTAGAGCCTGTGGAACACAGAACATCATGGTGGGAGTGTCGAAGCTGCTCACCTCACGGTGGCTGGGAAGCAAAATGAGAAAGGAAAGGCAGGGCCTTCCGATGTCTGCTTCAAGGGCATGGCCCCAGGGACCTGCCCTTCTCCTACCAGGCCTCTCCTCCTAAAGGCTCTGCTGCTTACCAATAGTGCCAACAGGCTGGTGACCAACCCTTTACATATAGGACTCTGGGGAACATTTAAGATCCAAACAATCCCATATGGATATAATAACATTCCCACACAACTACCACTATTGTTGTTGTGAATCCTCAACTGACCAAGTGTTTACTGAGTGCCTACCACATGCCACGTGCTGTCACGTGGTTCAAGCCAGCCCTCAACTTCTACGGCTTCACTTTATTTGTGAAATGCACTTCATACTTGGATTTTGTTCTCACAACAACCCCAGAAAGTATTATTGTTCTGCACAAGCAAAAAGAGGGAGTGTAAGTTGCTTAACTTGTAAACATCTGTACTGGGAGCAGGTCAGGCTCATTCAAAGTTTATGCCTTCTTCTCCATTAGAAGCTCTGAGGATCTGGTCAATTCAAGAAAGCAGGGAGATTAGGGGCTGTGCTAGTTACCACATAAACATGTTGTCAAGCAAAAGTAAACAGGGCCATCCTGGACCGCTGCACAGGTTGTGCACTGCCTACCCAGGAGGCATTATTCACATTGCAGTCCACGGGAACAGCTGCCCCAGGACGCATGCACTGCCTTGGTTCAGGGCTGGGCGTCTGTTGGCACTCAGCCCCCCACTGCACATCTAGTTTGAGACTGGAGCACTTGCAGGCTGGGAAGCAACATCAAGGGTTATATTGGGTCGGGCAGGCTGTCGGACCGCACTGTGCACTGGGCCACGAAGGTGAAGCGCCACGCAAAGGTGGGCCTTTGCATTGCTCTCTGAACTGCCGTGAGTTCTGCCGTGCAGAACAGGAGTGCGAGGGCAGGACAGTCCTCACAGCAGAGCAGGTGGAGGCCACTTCCTCGACGACACCAAAGCAGGAGGAATCGTTAGGATGAGGGAAACTTGCAGGGGGGACTGCTCCTTGGGGAGCCCCAGCTGGTGGCGGATGGTTTCAAGTCCCCCCTTGGCTGCATGGGGAACATCCAAGCTGATTGCCCATCATTTTGGGGAAGTGAACCAAACTGACAGAGGAGGGTGACGATGTCCCCACAGAGACTCGCAGCAAGGAGCGAAGGGCTCTCCCCACGACTCAGAAACACCATTTGGACAGAGGGTAGTAAGGGTAGTGAGATGAAAAACCAGGAAAGAAAACCTGCCAGAGAGGCAGGATGCTGGCTTTTAATAATCAGCATTGTTACCCTAGCCCGTGGAGGCATTTGCGAAGCTTTCCACATGCATTTCCCCATCCAGTTCTCACAAGGGCTCTGCGAGGTCATCACTGAGGTCCCACTGATAAAGGAAACAGAGGCTCAGAGGGTCCTGAGATACAGCCCATACTTATCTAGCGCCACAGACAGGACTTGACCTTGGCATGCAGCCAGGGCTCCTGCGCACCCTTGGCAGGGAGCAGCCGTGGAAACATGGCTGGACAGGAGCCCTGGAAAAGGACTGGGAGTTCTCAGCAGGCTTGCTGGCTTTGCCCTTACAGAGGGACGTCCTCTTGGCCCCTGTCCATTCTCCTGCCTTCACCCTCTACTACCTTTTCTTCTGCTCCCAGCCTAGCCGCTGTGGACTGCTCCTCTGCTCGGCTTGTTGGGAAGATCATCCACGCAGCTCTTTATCCTGATGCAGTGGCTGCTTCTCCCAGGGCGTCTGCCGGGATCCCCATGACCGCCCTGCAAGGCCCTCTCTGAGTTCCCACGCCTTCCTTTTCTCTGCTTCTCTAGAAGGCATGATCAATGGGCTATGTTCCTGCCCCACTAATCCTGGCAACAGGATCCCCAAGGAGATCACTTCATTTCTGCTGGTAAAACCAAAACTCTCAGGCTAGCCATGGTCATCTCTTACCTGGTGTAGGGAAAAATTGGGAGGAAATTGGCAAAAACTCCCAAACTGAGAAAATGGTGTTTAAATATCTGGTTTGTAAGTTAGAAATCTAGGGAAAATGAAAGTAACTTGGTTGCACATTTGTACAAAACCCTTCCTGATTGGACAATTGGACTGAAAGCTGATTGGCTCAGGACATTCCATGGGCGAACTACATAAAGAGCTGTGCTGCGGCAGCTCGACCCTTTTTGGCACGGCCTTTTTGGCATCCCTTTCTGCACCTTTTCGCCTGTTCCTGCCCGGACTACCGATGAGGAAGGGCCTCTCCCGCTGCTCTGCCCCGGACCTTCAGTGAGGAAATAATGCTCTCCCGTTGCAATCCTCAACAAGGAAAGGAACCTGCTGTCCATCTGATCACCGAGGAAGCAGCAGCTGTCTCCTCCTGACCACTGAGACGACCAACACAGGTGTTTGCCCCTGGAAGGCAAAAGTGCCTGAGGCTTTTCCTTTCTCCCGTCTTCTCCGGGGTCCCGAGGGCCGCAGGAGTCTGCGCCTCTCACCTGAGGGTCCCGAGTGGACTGTGTTTAGTATCTGTGTGTGCAGCGGCGCAGCCCGTCCGAACCTCCAGGCCGGACCGGGAGGCGCGTGCCCCACATACAGTTGGCGCCCAAACGTGGGGCCCAACATAGTTGGTGCCCGAACAGGGACCCAACATGGTTGGTGCCCGAACAGGGACCCAACACCTGGTGACAGTCTCACCACAGCTCAGGGACCCCTGCTGTGAGAACTCCACGTGGCAGTCAGAGAGTTCTGGCTTCCTAAGTGAGGGTAGATTGACAGGCTAGCAAACTGCAACTGGTAGGCTGAATCTGGCTTGCCCCATGTTTTTATAAATAAAGTTTTATTGGAACACAGTTGCACCCATTTGTTTACATATTGTCCATGACTGCTTTTGCTTTACAATAACAGATTAAGTTGTTATAGAGACTAAGTGCTCTGTAAAGCTGGAAACATTTATGTCTGGTTTACAGAAGGTTTGCTAACCTCTGCTCTGTTGGCTTCCCGTTTATCATCTTTTCATAATAAACTACCCCCGAACTCTCTCCTCACCTTTTCCTACACCTGTCTTGGAATCTCAGGTGGTTCTGAGGCTTCCCTGAGGATGTGGGTGATATAGACCCCCATAAATGTGTCCCCCTCCAAATTCATATGTTGAAATCCTACCCTCCAATGTGATGTATTAGGAAAGGGGCTTTGGGAGGTGATTCAGTCATGAGGCTGAGCCCTTATGAATGGCATCAGTAGAGAAGAGGCACAAGAGATCACCTTTATACCTTTGATCATCTATGAACCAGAAAGCAGACTTAGCAGCCACCACATCTGTCTGCCCTTTGATCTTAGAGCTCCCAGCCTCCAGAGCCTTAAGAAATAAAAGCAAGCCACTGAGTCTCCAGGACTCTGTTAGAGAAGCCTCGACAGTCTATGCCAGGGGTCTCACCTAGAGGCCACCTATAATGCTAGGGTGGTCCACAGGGTTTGCTATCACCCCATGGCTGAGGTCTCCATGGACTTCAGGCATGTCTGTTGGTCCTGAGACATTCCCAGGTAGCTGGGTCTGCTGCAAGGAGGCCCCAAGGTCCCATGATGAGCCCCAGTGAAGGTCAGAACGGGCTCTTGAGGCGTGTAAGGGGAGCGTTCAATACTAACCCACGAGATCTCCGCCTAGCCAGCCTTTGTTGTGTGATTGCACCGCTCTATGCTGACCCCTGGTGGCAGGTCCCAGGTCTGCGGCTGCTCTGGCCCCTGCCTCTCTTCTCCCCTCCCTGGCCACGTGCGCCTGACTTCTCTGCACTGCTGCTGGAGCTGGGGACAGCATGGAAAAAGAGACTTCCCCCGCCACACGCTCACGCTATAGAAAGAAGAAAACGGGCTGAAATGGGCTCCTGCTCCTGAAGATGCCGTCTCTTTTGCCTTTGAAAGCCCCACTTGCCAAGGCGGAGAGCGGAAGCAGCCTGGCAATCCCATCGGAAATACAAGGCTTCTCTCAAATTACCATATTTCAAATTGGAATCACATCCTCCTCCCTCGGCCCCGCCCCACTGCGCTTCCTTCCGTGGGAGGCCTCGGTGGGGAAATGTGAATTCCACTCATTAGAAGGGGCCTGTGCGGGGCTGCCACCAGCTAGCTCTGCAGACACACATCCAATTAAAACAGACAACGTGTTCAAAGCCCACGGCCGCGCATTTCATCTCTGCTCTTCACCGTCACCTGCGGCAGCTGGCTCGTCTGCTGTGCTTTCCTTTTTTCCCCTCCCAATATGAAATTTAGGTCAGAAACTGCATAATCCACAAAAATAGCCCAGGCTGCCTGCGCGCCCTCCCCCCACCTCTGGAGTCCTGTGTTTAGAAATACATAGCTGGCCCAAAGGCCTCTCCCGGTGGACTCCAACGTTTGGGGTGGGATTGGCTTGGCCGAGGAATGCAGGGCGGCTGGGGGACCTGGGATGAGAAAGAGGTTGAGAGCGGATTATGTGATTCAAGAATGAAAGCCAAGGGCGGGGGAGAATGAAATCCGGCCAAGCTCCCTGCCCAGGGGGCAGCTGCACAGGATCACGGTGACGTGCAAATCGGTGCTCTACCTGCCTCGGGACAGCCACCGGCTCTGTCCAGGCCCAGGACCAGTGCCCAGTAAAAGGACACCAGCTGGCCAGGTCTCCCTGCACCTCTCGCTGCTGGGGCGCCAACACCTCCATTCTTCGGAGCCTTTGGAAGCAGCAGGTGCTCTCCAGGGGAGCAGGTCGCTCCCCTAACCAGCTGAGCGTGACTCTGTGTCCACTGTCTCTGCAATGCCTCTGTGAAGCTCTCCAGACCCCAGGGAGATGGAGAGATGGCACCAGGCCAGATCAGGAGAGGGACCTGGCTTCCTTCCCAACCATTGTGTTTGTCATGGAGACAACACTATTTTCTCAAACAGAAAAGTAAATTCTGTGCTGAGAAAAGTGAGAGACAGAGCAGGCTGGTGGGAGCCAGGCCAGCTGAAGCAGACCTAGCAAATGTTTCCCCATACTGCTCCTGTCAGCAGGCCTGGCCTGCACAAGAAAACGCCTGAGATTTGTCCAAGAAAACTCCTGATATTTGTCCAACAAGCTTGAGAAAAACTTTTTTTTTTTTATGGTACTGGGGGTACCAGTACCCAGGGCCTCACCCTTGCATGCTTGGCAAGTGCTGTACCACTGAGCTGCACCCCCAGCCCATTTTTTAACTTTTTGAGACAGGGTCTCACCAAATTACACAGACTGCCTCTGGTCTCGAACTAACGATCGTCCTGGCTCTGCCTCCTGAGTCGCTGGGATTACAGGTGTGCGCCACTGTGCTTGGCTCCTTGAGCAAAACGTTTCCCCTACCTTCTTCCATGGGAGAAAGGAGGAGACCTAGACACAGGAGGAGCCATTCTGGCTTTGTCTGACAGACCATTGACCTAATGCGCAGCCCTGAAGGGTGCCCTGCAGATCCATGGGGGAGGGCTCAGGTCGTTCATCCTCTACAGTTACTCGCAGCTACTGGACAGAGCTGGAGGGACCTGGACATCACGTCCAACTGCCCAATCTGCAGATGAGAAAAAGAAGACCCGGATAAGGCAGTGATTTGTCACATTCACTCAGGGAATTACTGGTGGAGAAATGGACCAGGAAGTCCCGATTGGCAACTAAGCTATTTTCCACTATCTCACAGCCTTCACACCATCTTAGTTTTCTTTTCTACTGAAAATCAGTTCCCCTCAATTTGACAGGTGGCTATGGAGTCCCTGCCTTGTTCCAGGCACTGTGTTGAGTGCTAGGGATGGAGAAGTGAATGAGCCCTGGAGGTTGACCTCAAGAATTTCACAGTGTCCTAGGCAAGACATCACGTAGAGAAAGAAGTCCAGGTCAGCATGTCACACCAGGCTGGTCCCCACAACCGAGCCCCTGGGGACCTGTAACTGCACTGACTGTGGTGAACCCCGAGTGGCTTCCACTTGACACTGAGTTCTTGGGAGACAAGGGCTGGCTTATTCCTTTATATGTCCACAGTACCCAAGGTAGTGTCTCTAGATGGTGCTTAGCAAATGACTTTTGAATAAATGAGGAAGTATTTCACTGAAACATAGGAACTGGACAAGTTTTTCCACATTTCTATGCCTCAGTTTCTTCCTGTATAAAACAAAAATAAGTATTTTATTTTCCAACTCTGGTGGACTAGCTTTTATTAGAATAACCTTGTGGTTGAGCTGTACAGAAGCATAACTTTGTGTGTGTATACGTAAACATACATACATACACACATATGTGATGTGTGTACATATGTCCTTAAATAAATACATTTACCCTTAAAATAGTGTTTGCACAATTGTTTAAGGGCATTGGCAGGAACAAGTCTGTGAGGGCTTCAGTGGCTGAAATCCAGAAGAGGAAGCCAATAGGAAGGCTGGCACGGCATTTGGACCTGATTTTCCTTTCCAGCAATTTTCTGACTTAAGCAGCAGCCAGCCTGTAGCCATACCACCATGGCAACTGATCCATCAGATCTCGGAAGCTAAGCAGGGTCGGGCCTGGTTAGTACTTAGATGGGACACCGCCTGGGAACACCAGGTGCTGTAGGCTTTGGGAGAGGGACCTGGCAACCCACTCCCCCAAAACAGTGAACCATTGAAAACCCTATGAACAGCAAAGAAGCATTGACAATAGTGTCATGTCTGTTGTACTTAGGGTCACTATGAGTCGGACACTGACTCAACGGCAGCTAACGAACAACAACCCGCAGCCAGCCTGCAGCTGTACCACTGTGGCATCCAATTCCATCAAGATCTTAGAAGCTAAGCAGGGTTGGGCCTGGTTATTCCTTGGCTGGGAGATCACCTGGGAATATTGGGTGCTGTAGACTTGGGACAAGGACTTGGCAGCCCACTCCTGAAACAGTCAGCCATCAAAGACCCTATGAATAGAAGAGAAGCATAGACACAGTGCCAGGCATGACACAGTGTTGGGGAATGTTTTATTCTGTTGTACATAGGGTCGCTGTGAGTCAGACCCAACTCCATGGTACCTAACAACAACAACAACAACAACAACAACAACAACAACAACAACAAGAGGCAGCCAGAGAAGCTGAGCAGCAAGTGGTGGTTAAGGAGCCAAGAATCTGAGCAGAGCTCTCAGTAGCCACTCATGTTGGGGAAGGGAATTGGAATCAAGGCCTGCCAGGGTGAAGAGACCCTGATAAACACATGGAAGGGCAACACTCAAGAGCAAAGATGAACTGGAAATGGGGCAACCATCACCAAGATGAAAGCTTGGCTTTGGATCAGCTCAATTCCAGAATCGATCAACCTGATCTATCTGGATCCTAGTAGCCTTTCAGAAGCAGAAGAAAATCCTCTCTGGAAAAAAGATAATATAATCCAGAGCCTTCAAATATTATCACCATTTTTCTCACGCAGTTACTGGCATTTAAGCCCTTATCATCAGATATACCAGGAATTGAGAACAAAGGACTAAAACCAAGGGAAAAAACAGGCAAGAGAAACATGACCAAGGAATTATCAAACACCAACTTCAGTACACAAAGCAGTTATAACCATTGTTGTTGTTGCTGTTAGGTGCCGTAAAGTCAGTATCCGACTCATAGGGACCCTGTGTACAACAGGCGAAACACTATTGTTAGTGCTTCTCTGCTATTCATAGGGTTTTCAATGGTGGATTGATTGGGAGTGGGATTGGGAGTGGCTGATTGTTTTGGGGGAGTGGGTTGCCAGGTCCTTCTCCCAAGCCTACAGCACCTGGTGTTCCCAGGCAGTCTCCCATCCAAGTACTAACCAGGCTTGACCCTGCTTAGCTTCCGAGATCTGACGGGATCAGATGCCACAGGGCTACAGCTGCAGGCATAATTATAACCACAGTACCTACTAAATGAGCTAATATACTTTAATGCGTACAAGAAAGCCTGGCTCATAGTCAGCTTAAGAAGGGTCCACTAAATGTAAAAGAAATATTTTGGAGTTATAGGATTTCTATTGGTGAAAAATTTCAATTTCACATTCAGAATTTTCAGTCATTCACTCCACATGGATCAGGCAAGCATTGTGCTTGGTTCTGTGAGTACAAATAAGGTAAAGGTCTTGGCGTCAAGATGCTCACCATTGAACGAAGATAGACATTTTTTCAGCATAGAAGTCCTCACAAGGTTGTTGCAAAGAAAAGAGGGAGAACAAGAGTCATAGTACGTGTGGTCAATGGGTTAATAGGTGAATAATACAGTAGGCACTCTGACAGGAAGATGGCCTGTGGAGTCTGGCATCTCCACAGAAGCTTCAGGCGTTGGCTGGGCTGGTCTCTTATTCACCGGGCAGCTAGGAGGGTTACCGCACTCCATCTCATATGGCATAAAACAGAGGCCCAGAGAAGGTAAGGAACCTGCCCTGGGTCAATGGAGAGTTGGTATTGGGGTCAGCACGGCCTCCTCACTGCCATCCAGTGCTCTTTTCCTTCTCTAGTAAGGTTCTGGGGCTGCAGTGTAGCTCAGTTGGTGGAGCATTGCTCTATGCTCTGTGAGGCCCTGGGTTTCATCCCCAGCACTGCAAAAATGGGAGAAGGACATGGCAGCTCACCCCGGAAACAGTCCTGAAACAATCAGCCATCAAAAACCCTGTGAATACCAGAGAAGCTTTGACACAGTGCTGGGCATGGCACAATGCTGGGGAGTGTTTCATTGTGTTGTACATAGGGTCACTATGAGTCGGATCTGACTTGATGGCACCTAACAACACAGTGAGGTTCTGTTGCAGGATATGGGCTGCAGGCCAAGGTGAGGGCAGAATCTCACCAGTGGGTTCTGTGTGCTCCCTAGACTGGGGAATCTGCATTGCCTTTTCCAAGATTCAGCTTCTAAAGTGCGAGAGACACTCAGAACTTCTCAGCTGAGCGTTTGCCAATGTGAGAAGCCCTGGCTGAGCCCCTTTCCAGGCAGGAACCCCTCCAGGATGTTGAGGGGCAGCGCGGCTGTGTTCCAGAGGCCCGGGCTTTAGAGCCGTTGACCGTCTGCAGGCTGCGCCAGCTTCACAGAATGTCCCACCATCAGATGACCACAGGAATCATGGGATGGGGCCCTTCGGGCTTTCCCCACTGGCTTGCTGTGTGGAAGGATGACTAGAAGAGAAGTGAAGGGTCATGGTTCCCGGAGCCTGGTGGCCTCCCTCTCTCCTGGCCCATGTGATCCTCCCTACAGCTGACCCCACCAGCCCTCAGTGTCTTCACCTGGAGGGAGAGAAAAGAATGAGAGAAAAAGAAAGTGAGAAAGGAAGGAAGGGAGGGAGGGAGGCAGGGAGGGAGGGAGGGAGGAAAGAAAAGAGAGAGAAAGGAAAAGAAAAATTTAAAAGGCCCATGTCCAGGGAGCTGTGCTTGGCACAGCATCAGGTCCCACCTGGCCAGGACAAGAGCACCGCACCCCAGAATGGCTTCTGTGGAAAGCTCGAGTGGACGCCTACTGGATCTCTGAATGTGTGATGCATGGGGCCGGGGCCAGGGCCAGGCCCTCTCAGGTGGTGCAAAGCCAAGCAGAGGCTGCGCTGGCAGACCCTCCTGGGATGGCAGATGGGAGTGAGTCCAGATGGGGCGCATGGGAAGGGCAGTCATCCTGGCTCCACTTACGAGGTGACTGTGATGTGACAGGGAAGAACATGAGAAATGCCATGCGAGGTCACACACGTGACCATTCTCACCACACTCTGTCTCTGGCATTTGTGCTGGGGACAGGCTGGCCCTGGAGTCGTCTCTCGTGTCTGCAGTGCTTGCTCACATAGCCTCGTGTTCCTTCACAAACCATTAGTGACCAGGAAGAGCAGAGGGCTGGCGAGGACTCCAGCTTTGCGCCGCAGCTTCCCTGCGTCCCAGCTGCGCGACATGAGCCTTCTCTTCTGTTTCAATTTCTACCCTGAAAAGGGAGCATTAGGAGATTTTCCTTGACAAGCTCATAGGATTTTTTTTGAGGGGCAAATGAGATTGAACTTGTTGCTATAGTATGGACTTTAAAGGTCCCCAAAGACCCACGTGTCCCCAGGGTGGCACTATTGGGAGGTGGGGGAACATTTAGTGGAGGTCCTTAGGTCATCGACTATCCCTCTTGAAGGGGATATTGGGACTCAATCCCTTCCTCCTCTCTTTGGATTTCTGGCTATGAGATGAGCAATTTGTTCCACTATGTGATCTCTACCATGGCCATCCTGCACGCCCGTCAGAGGCCCAAAACAAGGGGTCTGCCCGACCTTGGACTGGACCCACCAACACTTGAGTCAAAATAGATGTTTGCTCTTTTTAAACTAATTATCTCAGGTATTTTGTTATAGTGATGGAACACTAACTAACACAACTATAAAGCAGTAATGTGGTCCAGAGACCAATGCCCTGTATATAAACCATTTGTTACCAATCCCACACAGGAGCCTGTGCCACACATGTAAACTGATGCTCACTAAACACAACTTACTTCAGGGGACGGTTTTGTTTGTTTGTTTGTTTGTTTTTGAACAGGAAGACTTTCTTTTTTGTAAAAACTCAGAGGTTTACTTGGTTTCAGAGGCTGCAGTCCATGGTTAACTGGCTTCATTCCTATGGGCTGTGGTGAAGCAGAACATCGTGGTGGCAAAGGGGCACAGCAGAGCCAAGCTGCTCACCTCGCAGCAGCCAGGAAGCAGGGAGAGGAAGGAAGGGGGGGCCAAGGAACAAGATGTGCTGCTCAAAGGCACACATCCAATGATCCATCCGCATCCCACCTCCCAATAGCTCGTTTACCTATTAACTTACCAATGGATTAACCCACTGATGATGTTATTGCCCTGATAGTGCAATCACCTGTCAAAAGCGCCATCAGTCAGCGACTAGGCCTTCAATACAGGAGCCCTTTTTGGGACACATTTCACATCTAATCCATAGCACACATAATGGTCCCTCCTTCCTTTGAGCCACCTCTCCCTGTTTCTAGCTTACATCATTATGGTACCTACCAAGTTCCTTTGTAATTGTTTGTACGTCTGCTTCTCCTGGGCTGTGAGCACCATGAGGCATAGACCATGCTTCCCTCCTTTTATCTTTTTCTGGGATTTCTGTTTCTTGAATCAATGAATAATCATTTACCTTGATACCAATGAAGATCGAGGCTCACTTATTTTGCCCTTCGCAATGTCACAGCAGAGGCAGGACACCAGGCAGATAGGACTCCTGCCAAGGGTTCCTTTCCTGAGGCCCAGCCACACCCCACAGCATGGCCTCAAGGACCAGAATTTGAAAACTCCTACTCTAGCTCAACTTCCCTATTCTGAGAAGTGCAGACTGAGGCCTAGAAGAAGACAGGGACCTAGGGGCTAAAAGTTTAAAAACAAAGGCAAAGTGGAAGCCTGAATTAGTAAGTTCTCTAGTCTCCAGGTCCGTGAGTCTGGAAGCCATTCTGAACATCTCCCTCACGAGTCATCTCCCATCCGAGGGCTCTGCCTTCTCTATAGCTCTCCTTCCTCTCTCTCCACTCTCACAGAGTCAGCCCAGGCCTCTTCTGCCCTCCAACTACTCATCTTCCCGTAACCCATGATGTCTGTCCTCCACACCACAGCCTGAGCGGTCTTTCAAAAATGCAAACTCAACATGCCCTTTCCCTCCATGCAGCCTTCTGGGGGTTGCTAGGGCTCCAGAGATAAATCCAAAAGGCTAACGTGGTGTCCTGTTTGTTGGCTCCTCTCTTCCCCAACCACCTCCTTACCTTTCAGACTCTACTCCCAGGACATTTCCCCAGGCTGCCACCCCTCAACCAGCTCTGGTCCTTAAGGTCCTCTTGGTCTGATCTGGCCCTCCAGTTTCCATCCTGACACCATGGAAATAGATCTTTCTCTGACCAGTCACTGAAGGCTGACAAGCATGTGCCTGGCTGCCTGGCTCTTGGTGTTATACCTCATGCCTCTGATAGCCCTGTGGGCTGGTCCCACAGCATCCCCTCTCTACCCTCAGGCTCACCCTCTCTGGGAGAGGACCGAGCCTCTGAGTTACCAGTCTGGCTCTGATCACTCCAGCTCCCACTTGTCCGAAGGGACTCTCAGAATGAATGAAGAAACGAGTGAACCAATGGATGAGTGAGTGAGTGAGCTTCTGCCCCTTCTTTCCTACTTCCGGCTCTGGCCCCCAGGGCCCTGCCTCCATACTGTGGTTCTTCAACATGTGTTCTTGAAGCTCCCCTCCCTCCACAGTTACCCTCTCCTAAGTGGCCTCATCTACAAAATGATCTCACCCTTCCTTTCTCTACTCCTACATCAAAATTTCCCTCCCAATCAGGGCGACTGATACAGAGTCAGGGTACAGGCAGGGCCCCGGCAGGCATGAGGTTTAGTTGCCTTGTAGCCTAGCAGTGTCTGCAGCCACAGCCCCCTCACATATGATCCTGTCAGCTCTCAGAAGCTAAGCAGGGTTGGCCTTGTGGGTCTTTGGATGGGAGACCACCTGGGAATACCAGATGCTGCAGGCTAGGGAGAAGGCCCTGGAAACCCACTCCCAAAACAATCCACCACTGAAAATCCTATGAATAGCAGAGAAAAACTGACAACAGTGCCAGGCATGGCAGTGTCAGAGAATGTTTTGTTCTGTTGTATGTAGGGCCACTCTGAGTTGGACCTGACTCAATGGCACCTAACAGCAACAGCCCAGCAGTGGAAGCTTTCTTCTGCCATAACTGCTGTGAGGCCCACCAAGAGCATAAATGTGACAACCCTTGGGGCAAAAGCCCAAAGGTGAGAGAAAAGCTGAACCTGTGGGAGACACGTTTCCAAGCAAGTCTTTTCTGTATCCCAAGATCCCAGATCTGTTCATCATCTGGAATTGAAGACCATCCACCCACCATTTCATTTCTGTTTCTCTCAACACCCATGTCAGAACCAGAACTGGGAATCCAACCATCCTGGTGGGAACCCCTGACGGAGCAAGTCCCAGCTACAAAGCTGTCCCAGGCTTACAACAAGGCACCCCACCCCTGCTTCCTCTCCTGCGATCGTCAACGTCTTTAGGAGCCAGGCAGGGAAGGTGTTCGAGTCCCTGTTCTGCAGCTGGAGAAGCCAAGCTCAAAAATGTGGTAATCCTCTCCTAGCACAGGACCGGATGCAACACTAGGCTTCTTTAGCCTAAAACTGCATCGCTATCCCATGTAGACCAAGATGATGTAACTGATGAGGGGCCCTCTCTCCTTCATTCCATCCTTTCCTTCCTGCCTTCTTTTCATTCGCTGTCATGCTGAGAACACAAAGACACAGGCTCAGGACCATGGGCTTAATCCAATATGATGACAGCTGGTTTTAATAGAGACACAGACCATATAAAGAGCTTTGGGGGCCCAGGCAGGGAGCTGGGAGACAAGACTCTGCATCTTTCAAAAGGACATATGAGCTTTATACAAATACACGTGCATGTGGGAGGGGAGCAGTCATCGACTATAAAGGAAAATTTGCTTCAGTGTGCCCACCTGCATTAGACTGCATGTGAAAGGTTCCTATGGGAAGAAAGACCGGCAGGCGCCCTTTCCAGCCCTCTCTCTGGAGGCCATGCTGGAGGCAGGCCTGCCAGCCTGATCCTGGAGGGTGACTGCAGCCAGGAACCTGGGCCTGTCCTGACAGCGCTGGGTGAAGAATCTTGGCCCTGTATCCTGCGGAAGAGCCTGGGGCGGGCATGAGCGGATTCAGGCATGCTCCGGGCCGGTCTGAAAATGAGCCCTATACAACAAAAGGAGGGAAAGGACCGGAATTTCTTGCCCTCCAAGCGATCTCCTCTCCCGCATTTTCTCCCTGCCTCAGCTTCTTCCCACACATGCTACTTCCTGAAGCCCTCTGAGATTCACCCCACCGGGCTGGCCAGGGGCTTGAGTTGGTCTGCCCTGGCTCTGTGCACACCAGGCTGTGAAGGGGCCCAGAGACATCAGCAGTAGCCCCGGTGCAGCCACTGAGCAGCTCCCCTTCACAGCGCTAGCCTCAGTTTTCTCTCATGTGAAACGAGTGAGTGGTAATGCTTCCCCCTCTTATCCCACAGGCGTGATGTGGCAGCGACGTGAGATCATCCAAGTGCAAGTATTTCTGCAAATTCTGAACTGCAATTATGCTGCTGATTATTATCATATGAATACATCCCTTGCCTGGCTTGGGCCAGGAGACCCAGGGACTGAATCCAAATGGAGTTTGGAGACAATTTGCAGGAAATAATCCACAAGGGGCAGGGGATGTGCTGATTAAAATGTCCCTGACTGACATTTTCCGGGTAGAGCGTGAAGGACTGCTTGACTCCCAAAGAATTATGCATTACAGCGCGTCCACAGCTTCTCTCTGGAGAAAGCACAGGGAATGGATGCTCCACTGTAATTAGTTCCTCGCTCACTTCTGACAAGAAGGGCAACCCCTCCCTCCGTGCTTCCCCTGCCCAGGAGGGGCACCTGCACTCCAGCTGATACTAATTGGTTTTCAGCATCAGTTTGCCTGCCCAGCACCAGCACTGAATGGTAGGAGGGAGTTTACAAAGGGGAGGAAGCTAAGAAATGGTCCATGTCTTGGGGTTCCAGTCACAGAGGTAAGCCCACCTTAACCACTGGAATAGGTTCTGTCTATACAGCATGTAAGTTACCCAGAGTAAAGAGGTCCAGAAATATCAATTAATCCCACAGCGTTTGGGGCCACCTTTATGAGCCATACCACTCTGGGTGCCTTTGAGAACCAACTATAAGCAGCCTTAACTTCAAATCTGAGCACAATCGCCTAAAAAAACTCAAAAAACAAGACTTCTGAGTCTAGGAAGGATAAAATACACTTGGACTCAAACTGTAACTCAAACTTGTTAGCGGTGGGAGCTAGAGAAGTTTTCTTATCACCAAGTGGTAAAAAGTAATAGTAGTCGCCTCTTTGAGTTATTGTGAGGAACGGGATAATGAATGTGCCGACACAGACAAGGCGCTCAGAAAGTGCCTGTGGTTCTGAACTGCTTTGCCTACGAAGGAAATACTCTAGAAGGCAGACAGACAAGACACAGGACGATAGCTATTTGTCATAAGGAAATTAGCCCAATTGCCCAAACTAGAAGCCTAGAAATCAGCCTTGACTTCTCCCTCTGTCTCAACCCGCCATGCACACTGCTCAGATCCCTTTCGTGCCTGTTCCATCCAGGTCTGTTCACCAGTCCAAAGCACTCTAATATGCCGCCTATATTGTAGTGTCAGCCTTTTAATTGATCAGTTCATTTATCAAAGACACAGGCACTTGATAAGCAGAGCTCAGCATATGAGATACCCCACATTTTGGAAAGCAATGGACTGAGGTGGTCCTAGGCAGAGCACCCTGGGTTAGATGGATGATTTCAAATTGCTCACTGCAACTGCGGAGCACGGCTTGAGGACTGTCTTAGCTTTGGCCCAAGGGGCCCTATGCAAGCAGGGGGCTGTCTCTCTCTGCGTTTCCCCATGGTTTTTCCTGTGTGGTACTGAAGAACGCTACCACCTCCTCCTCCCCCTCCCTATGAATGCTTGGATCTCACTAACAATTCAAAATGTTTACTTGAAGTGTTACAATGCTTGTTTAAAGTTCCTGTATAATTAAGTCTGCTCAAGTTTCAATTTCCTGACCTGGGGCGGGGGTTCTCTGAAGAGGAAGGCTGGTTGAAACTTAGTTTCCTTGTGTCTTCCTGCCACCCCTCAAACTGTATAAAAACCCCAAGCCTCTCTTTCCGGGTGGCCTTCCCTCCCTTGCTAGGGAGACTCTATGGAGGGTTGACCCCCTCGACGGAAATAAAGCCTCATGTTTATTGCATCGATCCGCGACTTGGTGTCTCTCTGGGGCCTTTCCTCGAAGATCCTAATTTTGGGTCCTACAGTACTTTCTACCTTGATCAAATTGTTCGGTGTTTTCTGACAGCCAGGTTCTCCCTGTGCACAAGCCTTCTTCTGCCTTTGCTAGCTCTCATGTTCTTCAAACTGGGAGAACGCTGCCTGCTCTCTGGGCTCAGCGGAGGTGTCATCTTTTCTGGGAAATCCACTCTGGCTTCACCTATGACCCACCTCAAGGATACATTAGGCCCCCCTCCACCATCATACCCTATGGATGACATGTCCCTAAAGGACTATATCTTTTTTCCTTTTCTTTTCCTTTCCCCCCCACCTCAGGGGTTGAACCCAGTGCCTCATGAACAGTTTGTAAGCACTCAACCACTGAGCTGCATTGCCAGCTATTTTTTTATTTTTCATTTTAACTCTTGAAATGCACAGGCTTTTTAACTTTTTAAATTGCACAGGCTGCCACTGACCTTGAACTTGTGATTCTCCTGTCTCCACCTCCCGAGTGGCTGGGATGACACAGGCATGTGCCACACGGCTGAGGATGACATCTTTACACTTGTTTGTGTACTCACACTCAGAGTGGTGCCTGATACATAGCCAGGTGCTGCCAATAGGTCTCGTGAAGTGACCAGACTTGGGGAAAGGCACATCAGCTGCTCTAGAGCTGCTGCAGAGATCCCAAGATTCACTTTCGGTGGTTGTTAGGTGCCCTGGCGTCAGCACCAACACTTAGTGAGCCTCATATGGTTTTCAATGGCTGATTGTTTAGGGAGTGCTTGGCAGTGGGCTGCCACATCCTTCTCCAGTCACTTTTGGTTAGAGATGTTTGATGGGAAAAAATGATAGTTAGGTTATTATTAAAATAAGATCTGTCAAGCTGTCTTCAGATGCTCTAGAGATTGAGCTGAATTCTGTAACCAGGAGTCAGATGGCAACACTGAAACTAAGTGTGAGTTCACAGGGCAAGTGATTTTCCCAAGGCAGTCCAACTCAAGAACAAGCTGGTTCAAGGCTGCAGTTGTCTTTAAAATACTAGGTCTATTTCTAATTTGCCCCTATTTCTAGGGCATGGCTCTCAAAATAGCAATGGAAGCTTAGCTGCTACCCAGATACGCTCCTGCTCAGCACGGCGAGATTGCTGAAGCTCTGCTTAAGTCCTCAGCCTCTTGCTGGTGTGTTCTGCGTGGCCCATCAGTGTGGCTCCATGCTGCTCATGCACAGGCAAATGCTTCCAGAAGAAAATAATCCCATTTGGTCACACGCACATCCCTGAGTCGCCTTCTCTTTTGATCTGTTTTTGACTCCCTGGGTACCCTGAACTTCATGTACGCCCAAAGCTCTGCTGAACCATGGCTTTCTGCTTGGCAGAGTAGGCTCTTGTCCTGAGCTATGAGCTGGCAAATTCCTCCAGGGGAAAAGCTGTATGGAATGGCAGGCTCGTCTCCTGAGCTTCCTCTTCCCTCAGACACCTCACTTGCCCTCCCCCAAGTCCTGGCTGTCATGGCAACACTTTAACAGGAAGCCATTTTTAAAGCCACCTGTTTCTATTGTTTGTTAGTAGGGGATTTTGCCTGTTGCAAATTAGTGGGATGCAGCTAACACAGCTGGAAATAAAGTCAGTTTCTTCTTCCTTATCTTTTTAAAAATTCACATAAAGGGTTTTTACCTGAAGAGAATTTCTAGATAAAATTTAAAATAAGAATTTGCCTGAATCATACAGTAAAAGTTCATTATGAAGCACATTCAACTGTATACCCTGGAGTGAGAGAGTAAGGACAGCCATTTACATAGTGTGGGCAATTGCTGTCACCAGTATTTGAGGAAGGTGTGCCTCAGGCCGAGTGTGAGACAGCAGATGGGAACCTATTGTCCTCTTAGCCAGCTTCTGCTCCAGCCACATACTGCACTAAATGTGATTCTAGAAGGAAAAGAGACCGAACAATGTTTGCTCAGGCTCTGAAAAGCCAGCGCTCTTGTCTTACATTGTACTTCTGTACTGCCTGAAACTATTGTTGGACCTACTGAAAATGATAGTTCAGTCTGCAAAAATGACAACTTTCTAAAAGATTTTCCTCGCTATTTTGAATTCTGTGCACTTTTCACCTTGCATGCTAACTTTCAAGGTCTATCTCCACAGCAATGTAATTCTACCCATGGGGCATCTGTGCTTCTGCTATAATTACCTCACAGGGCCCCTGCTGAGCAAAGAACCTTTATGGCAGAGGTCATCATGCCCTTCTAGGAAGGCATGTGAGCCACCTCCGGAATAAAAGGAGAGGACACAAATCCAAAGGCATTTTCTGTTCCCAGATCAGCTGGAGCCAGGAGCTGCAAAAAAGCAACCAAGAGACGCTTTAATCCTTGCTAATTCCTCATGTTCACCTTTTTGATCTCTTCTGCTTGTCTTCATTGGGTGATTGAAATCAAAGGGTATCTCTGGATGAAAAGAGAGCCTGAAGGGTTGGGTAAGTGGATGCATCTGCTGAGGGCCTTCCTGCTGCGATGTCCACGGGGTGCCTAAGTCCAGAGCCAGAGTGAGAGGCAGTGAGGGGGAGCAGAAGGAGGCTGAACTCATGTTTTTATCAGGAGCTCAGCCTGGGACAGTGGCATCAATCCATCCATCAGTGCAGAGCCCTCAGGACCCTATTGTCTTTTCAAGGTCTTACCTGTCAACACTGTTGCTGAGGCCTGAGCTTCCAATGCATGAATGTTGCCGTAGCAGTGGTGTTCCTTTTAAAGGCTTTCTATTACCTAAAGCAGGGCTGGGATTTAGCTCAGTTGGTAGAGCGCTGTGCTGCAGTCTCTGAGGTCCCAAGTTCAATTCCCACAAAAATGGGAGAAGGACCTGGCAATCCACTCCCAAAGCAATCCTGAAACAGCCATTGAAAAGCCTATGAGGGTCGCTATGAGTTGGATACCAAATGGATGGCAGGTAACAACAACATTACCTTTAGCAGCTATGGCCTGCAGCCGTAGCACTGTGGCCTCTGATCATCAGATCTCAGAAGCTAAGCAGAGCTGGGCCTGGTTAGTACTTGGGTGGGAGACCACCTGGGAAAACCAGGTGCTGTAGGCTTGGGAGAAGGACCCAGAAACCAACTCCCAAAAATCAATCCACCATTGAAAACCGTATGAATAGCAGAGAAGCACTGACAATAGTGTTTTGCAGGTAGGGTCCACGGCACCTAACAGCAACAACAAAGCAGCTGTAACAAAGTAACACAAAGTGGGTGCTTAAAGGTCACACCATTCTGGAGGACGGAAGATGAACCTGTTGGCAAGTCTGCTTCCTTCTGAGTGCTGCCAGCCATCGTCTGTCCTGGCCTCCTTCCTGGCTCCTGGTGGTTTGCAGGCCATCCTTGGTGCCTTGGCTTGCAGAAGCACCCTGACCTCTGCCCTCACATCAACATGGCGTTCTCCCTGTGTGTCTGCTTCCACACATCCCCTTTCTATGGGGCATGGGTCCTATTAGACTAGGACCCACCCGAGTGACCGCATTTTAACTTGACTCCTTCTGTAGAGAATCTATCTCCAGCCAGGGGCGCGGTGGTGTGAAGTGTGCGGTTGGAACTCCACTGTATCATTTTTATGAGACACAAGCTGACCTGTTAAAGTCATTTTCTCCCTTGTCACCCCCAGGGCTGGTGGGAGTTGGATTTTAGTGCCGCTCCCAAGGCTATGGCCACATGCTACAGCCAGAGGAAAGACACCCAGAGGACCGTACAGAACGGGGTCGTGGACTCAGAAAACTTGAACTCTGCAGCATTCCAGAAAATGTTACAGGAAATTCCATCAGAAGCACATCCCAACATTCTATTACAATCTTACTGCAAGTGACAGGTCTCTAGTGCACCAGCTCCAAGGTTCACTTTTGGTGGTGATGGTTGTTGTTGGGTGCCCTCGAGTCAGCTCCATCACTTAGTGACCCCCATAGGGTTGTCAATGGCTGATTGTTTAGGGAGTGCTTGGCAGTGGGCTGCCACATCCTTCTCCAGTCATTTTTGGTTAGAGATGTTTGATAGGAAGAAAGGATAGTTAGGTTATTATTAGACTAAGATCTTTTTAGACTAACCTCTAAGACAGTTGACAGTAGGTGACTAGGTAGATGATTAGATTCTCAGAGCAAACACTAATCTCATTCAAGTTGATCAGAAAATTGATTAATTAAGTGCTTTGATGGGAATATTCATTTCTTCACAAAGGTAGATTTCAAATCTCAGCTAAAAAAGGTTCTGTCCTAGGCCAGCTTCAGAAGTTTTATTCTTTTATACGAGTTTCACCCATTTCCCAGGTGACATTTGGGCTGCATTTGAAGGATCCCTTGTCCCCGTGGCCCCTATTCCATGGACACTTCTGCCTCACAGAAGCAGCTCCGGGAGGTGGGAATTATCTTCCTCCATTCAGACTCCTCTGGGCCCTGCATGGTCCCGCCTCTTCCTCACGCCTGTCCGCCTTCTCTTGGCTCACTATCCTCCATGCACATTAACTTCCTTTCTGTTCTTTGGACCTGTCGAGTTTCTTTCTTTCTTGCTGGTCTTTCTGCTGGGAGCGTCCTGCAGAGCCGGGTCCTTCTCACCATTTGGGACTCCATCCAATGGCTTCTATTCACGGAAGCGTTCTCAGGCACTTCATCCAGCTCTCTTCCTTCACAACCCGTGGTAACACCATGTATTTCTTGCCACTCATTCATGGCGTTTTCTCTTGCCTGTCTTCCTTACCAGACCGTTAAGATGCAGACCAGGGAGAGACCGGTTTGTATCGTTCACTAGAGCATCCAAGTGTCTAGTACATTTAGTAGCTGTTCAACAAATGGCTGATGAAAGTTGAATTCAAATACAGGGAAAGTCTGGCTCAGAATTCTTAAGTAGTTTGCAGAAGATCACATAGCTTCCAGTGCTGGGCTGGGGAAATTAGTTTGATGCACTGCAAAGCCTGCACTCTCCTCACTGTCTATGAATCTCTAACCCCCGGCATGCTTACCCTTCCTTATTAGTGATCTGCGTTCTCCGCGCCTGACTCCACAGGAGCAAAGTTCTCTCCAGTTTTCCCTTGACCCCGAGGGGATGAATCCCCTGTGAGGCTGTGGTCCCAGGTGGTCCTGTGATACCAAATTTGTTCCAAGCTGACAGCCTTTCCTTCCATGGCCCACTCCGCACCCCTTCACAGAGCCATCACTGAACACGGGCCAGTGGCGGGCCTGCTCTAGGAGCCGCGGGGCCACCTCCGCCTGTCTCAGCGCGGCTGCCAGTCACGGCGCTACTCCCTTCTATGTCCTTTTTCAGTTTCTTTGAGCACACATACAAGAAATTCGGTGATCTTTTCATCTTTTCTCTTTTCAGCCCTCTTCCTTCCATGTCTCTGGCACAGGCTCCGCTCACACCTGACTGTCTCTGTCCCTTCGGGAACAGAAAAGAACCCATCCCGGCTCCACACAAGCATCGGCAGGTCAGGAGCGCTGGGCTGTGCTGTGGTCAGGCCCGCCCCACGCAGCACCCGAGGCTGGAAGCAAAGGTTTTCATGTACCGCATTTCCGTATAACGTGTCCAGTGTGCAGCAGGCACGCAAGCCCTGTGACAAAGGCTCCCCAGTCTTCAGCAAACTCCAGCCTAAGAGACTGAGGCAGCAGGGGGCACCCACCTAGCCCTGCCTTGCCTCAGATGTGAGTCCAGGACAGAGCTAAAAATAGCCCTCCCCACCCCCACGCCCCTCAAACTCAGCTGGAGCAGCAGCAGCACGGGGCTACTTTTAGAAACCAGCCCCTGGGGCTTAGCCGGAGCAGCAGAAACAGGTGATGGAAACTGGAATGGAAAGAAGAGCCAGAGCAAATGCAGAGGCTGGAATCAGAGGGCCAGACCCAGGGCCAGGGCTGCAAACCCAGGCCGAAGCGTGGCCATGGTCAGTCGAGGAGGAACAGCTCAGAACCAAGCCCAACTGCCCAGAGTTTTACTGCAGTGCTGGGGGTGGGTGCTGCAGAGAAGGCAGGGAGCTGATGTTTACGAGGGACACACTGCAGACCCCATGCTTTACATATGGCACTGCGTTGTGTCTCACTGGTAGGTTCCCCTACTATGCCTTTTTACTGCTGACTAAATGGACTGTCATTAGGCTGGGTTTAGCTCAGCTCGTAGAGTGCTGCTCTGTTCTCTGAGGCCCTGGGTTGAATCCTCAGCACTGCAAAAGCGGGAGAAGGATCTGGCAGCCCACTCCCAGATACAATGTCTAACCAATCTGCCATTGGAAACCCTGACATAGTGCCAGGCACAGTGGCGGGGAGTGTTTGTTCTCTTGTACACAGGACTGCTATGGGTCAGACCTGACTGGATGGTACCTAACAACAACAACAAATGGAATGTGAGAGATGTTCAGAAACTTAGCCTAAGTCACACAGCCAGTAAATGACAAAGCAAGAATTCAAACCTCAGCCTATTTATCATAAGGCCTGGCACTTTCGTCTATGCTGCCCCGAGCAGTAGCAGGACCCATGAGAATGGACTATCAAGCCCCTCATCAATATTTCTCATCCTGGCTCACATCCTAATGATTATCTGGGAAGCTTGGACATAACATTACCTTTGCTTAGGCATCATTGCCATGCGATTCTGAGCTCATTGTTTGGGGGCAGAGCCTAAGAATAGGGATTTTACAATTGTCCTGGGATTCTATGACGTAGCTTGTGTCCAGAACCATACTCTATACTTCGTTGTTGGTCAACTCCCTGGGCAAGCAGAAGTGAGGTGGCAATCAATGCTTATGCCCAGCTCACCTGGGCAAGATGGGCAAGAAACCTGGCCCGTGATGAAACATTTCCCCGGAAGCTTCTCTGGTGAAGGGGTCCTCTCAAACGCTCAGGTCAAGTGAAGAACTGAAACAGCATTCATGGATGGAGGAAAGGTCAGGAACCTGAGACTCAGGGTTCTGTAAAGCGGGAATGTTCGCAGAAGGGAGGCGTAGAATCAACTGCACCCATTGCCACTGGACCCTTTCTCCAGGCTTCCACAGAAACCCCTCACAGAGTGAGGAACCCCCTCACTGTGACCAGCTGGGCTCCCAGGTGAGGGCTCCTCTGACTGCACTGGAGGCAGATGTCCTGAAACACTTAGCCCACTGCTTCTATGCGCTGGAACCTTTGATTTCTTATTATTCAACATTTTTGATTCTTTCAAGCCCTACCTTCACTGACCTCCTTGGAGAACAGGGCCTGTGTCGTGTAGATAGAAAATGAGATAGAGTGTGACATCTGACAAACCTCTGATGTCGTGGTTCTTATGTCTTTTTTTAAAGTGTATCCCTTTATTTACGGATGTTGGCGGGGTACAGGGTAATAAGGCTTTTGCAATTTCCATTGTGCAGCTATTGCATCGCTTTTGGTTATACTTTCATCAACTTACATATTTCACAGAAACTTTTGATTAATATATAGTAAAAGAATTACATACATTTATGGGTTATATTCCCTCTTCCCCCATGTATTTGTATGATCGCATCACATATTTTGAGATTATCCTCTCCCTCCTTATCCCTCCACATTATTTCACCTCCCCTTGCCTGTTTCCTCAAACTTTGCTCCCACCACCAAGCTCCTCCCCCTTTATTTCTACTCTGCTTTCATTTTCCCTTCTTAGATAAGCTTTACTATAATATATATGTATATTATATATATAGTATATATTATACATATATATACACACACATATATACACATATATATATTTCTTCCCTTAAGTTTGATTCAACTCTCACATATGAGTGAGAACATGTAGTATTTTTATTTTTGGGTGTGTTTTTGTTTACTTAAGATATTCTCCAGTTCCATCCACTTTGCTACAAATAGCATTATTTCATTCTTTTTTATTGCTGAGTAGTATTCTATTGTGTTCCATAATTTTTTTATCCATTCCTCTATTGATGGGCATCTTGGTTGGTTTCATATCCTTGCAATTGTGAAGAGTGCTGCATTATGCAGGTGTCTCTGTGGTATGATAATTTATCTCCAATTGGATATATTCCCAGGAGTGGTATAGCTGGGTTGTATGGGAATTTTATTCTTAGTTTTCTAAAGTATCTCCATATTGATTTACAAAGTTGTTGGACTAATTTATAGTCCTACCAGAAGTATAAAAGGGTTCCTTTTTCTCCTCATCCTCACAAGCATTTGTTATTTGTTTTGTTGATCTTGGCCATTGTTACTGGACTTAGATTGAATCTCAATGCTGTTTTGATTTGAATTTTCCTAATAGCTAGGGATATTGAGAATTTTTTCATGTGTTTCTTTGCCCTCTGAACTTCTTCATTTGAGAACTTTCTGTTCAATTCTTTTGCCTGCTTATGTATTGGGTTATTTGTTGTCTTGGAATTTGCTTTCTTAAGTTCTTTGTATGTTCTAGAAATTAGCGCTCTGTCAGATGTGTAGGATGTGAACATCTTCTCCCATTTACTGGACTCTTCCTTAACTCTGTTGATTATTGCCTTTGCCATACAGAAGCTTTTTAATTTCATGTAATCCCATTTGTCAATTCTTGGTGCCATTTCCTGGGCAATTGGAGTCTTGTTAAGGAAATTATTTCCTATACCTCTGTGTTGGAGGATGTTTCAATCTTTTCTCCCAGTAGTTTTAAGTTTTCTGATTTCATATTGAAGTCTCTTATCCAGTTCGGATTGATTCTGGTGTAAATTGAGAGATAAGGGTCTATTTCCAATTTTCTGCCAATGGATATCAAATTTTCCCAACTCCATTTGTTGAAAAGGCTATCTTTTCTCCATTGAGAATCCTTAGTCCTTTTGTCAAAAATCAGGTGATTGTAGTTGCATGGGTGTAGCTCTGAATCTTCAATTCTGTTTCATTGGTCTTTGAGCTTATTTTTGTGCCAGTACCTAGTTGCTGTTTTTGCCATTATAGCCCTGTAGTATAGTTTGAAGTCAGGTATTGTGATCCCACCTATACTGTTTTTGCAGCTTAAGATTGTTTTGGCTATACATGGTCTTTTATGTTTCCATATCAATTTTAGGATTATTTTTTCTATTTCTGCAAAGTCTGTCATTGGACTTTTAACGGAGATTGTGTTAAATCTGTACATTGCTATGGGTAGTATAGCCACTTTTACAATATTGATTCTTCCAATTCATGAGCAGGGAAGTTCCTTCCATCTTCTAGTATCCTCTGTAATTTCTTTCCTTAGTGTTTTGAAGTTTTCCTTGTAGAGATCTTTAGGATCTTTGGTTAGATTGATTCTTAAATATTTAATGTTTTAGTGGGTTTTGTGAATGGAATTATCACCTTAATTTCCTTTTCTTCCTGTTCACTATTGGTGTAAAGGAATGCTGCAGATTTTTCAGTGTTAGTTTTGTATCTGGCTATTTTGCTGAAGGAGTTAATTAGGCCTAAGAGTTTTCTAGAGCAAATTTTGGGGTCCTTTAGATAAAGGGTCATGTCATCTGTGAGTAAAGACAATTTGACCTCTTCTTTGCCTATTTATATCCCTTTGATTTCTCTTTCTTGTCTGATTGCTTTGACTAGGACTTCAATCACAATATTGAATAAGAGAGGAGAGAGTGGACATCCTTGTCTTGTTCCCGATCTTAGAGGAAATGCTTTCAATTTTTCCCCATTTAATATGATATCGTCTGTAGGTTTGTCACAGATGGCCTTTATGATATTGAGGTATTCCCTATTATGCCCATTTTCTCTAGGACTTTATCACAGAAGGATATTGTACTTTGTCAAAGGCCTTCTCAGCATCAATTGAGATGATTATGTGATTTCTCTCTGCAAGTCTCTTGATGTGTTGAATTACATTGATTGATTTTCATATGTTGAACCAGCCTTGCATCTGTGGAATGAAGCCCACTTGATCATGGTGTATGATCTTTTCTACATGTTGCTGAATTTGGTTTATCAGAATTTTATTGAAGATTTTTGTGTCAATGTTCATCCGGGAAATGGGTCTATAGTTCTCTTTCTTTAAAATTTCCTTCTGCAGTTTTGGGGTCAGGGTGATACTGGCTTCACAGAATCAATTTGGAAGTGCTCCTTCATTTTCTACTTTTTGAAACAAAAGTTTGAGGAGAATAGGTATTGTCTTTTTTGAGGGTTTGATAGAATCCTGCTATGAATTGTTGAGACCTGAGCTTTTCTTTGTTGGAGTTATTTTTATTACCTACTCTATTTCAGTGCATGTAATGGGTCTGTTTAAATTGCTTAAGTCCTCTGTGCTTTGGGGGGAATTTTGGTAATTCACATGTGTTAGTGAACTCATCTATTTCTTCTGTATTTTCGTTTTGGGGGGAGTACAATTCTCAAAGTATTCCCTAATGGTCTTCTGGATTTTGTTAGTATTGGTGATTATGACCCCATTCTGATCTCTAATTTTTAAAAATTGGGCCTTTTCTTTCTACCTTTTTGTGAGACTGACTCACAAAAGAACCAACTCCTAGTCTCATTAATTCTTTGAATTGTCCTTTTAGCTTCTAATTGACCATTCTCAGCCTTGATCTTAAGCCTTGACCCTTTTGGGGTTGGCTTATTGTTGGCCTCTAGTGCCTTACCATGTGTCATTGAGTTATTTAATTGGGCTTTCCCCAGCTTATTGATGAAAATGCTGATGGCTATGAACTTCCCTCTTAGAACTACCTTTTCTGTTTCCCATAAATTTTGGTAGAATGTGTTTTCATCCTTGTTTCATTGCAGAAATTTTTTAATTTCCTCTCTGATTTCTTCAATGACCCATTGGTCATTCAGCAGTATATTATTTAGTCTCCATGAATTTTAACATTTCTGAAATTTTTCTTGCTTTTGAGTTCTAGTTTTGTTCCATTGTGATCTGACAAGGTACAGGGGATGATTTCTATTTTTCTTTTTTGTATTTTTTGCAGCTATTTTTGTGGACTAAAATGTAGTCTATCTTAAGAAAATTTCCATGTGATGCTGAGAAGAATGTGTATTCTGCATCTGATGGATGGAATATTCTGTAGACATCCGTAAGGTCCAGGTGGTGTATGGTGCTATCTAAGTCCATCATTCCTCTGTTGATTTTTTGTTTTGCTGACTTGTCTCTTGGCAAAAGTGGGGTATTAAAATCTCCCACCATTATTATATCTTGTTCAATGTGTTCTTTTTTTTTCCAATAAAATTTGTTTTTATTGTTTTATTCACTCACCAAATACAGTGCACAGGTAGGTGAGTAAATATTAAGTATTGTTATGGGTTACTGGTTGACTACTCCTTTTACTAATATGTAGTATCCTTCTTTGTCTCTTCTGATTAGTTTGGGATTGAAATCTAACTTGTCAGAAATTAGTATTACTATTCCTGCTTTTGATTCCAATATGCTTGGTCTATTATATTTTAGCCTTTAATTTTCATCCTTTTATGGTGTTAATGGATGAGATGGCTCTCTTGAATGCTGCATGTTGAGGGTTTATGTTTTCTTAATCCAATTGGCCTACCTATGCCTCTTGAATGGTGAGTTAAGACCATTTACATTGAGAGTAATTATTGAGAACACATACTATCCTGCATCAATTTGGTGCTTGTTTCTTTTTTTAAATTCATATTTAGCCTATTGTTTTCTAAAGTTCTCCCCATGCTTATTATTTATTCCTTTGATTTTGTTTTGGGGATTGTCTTACCTCTCCCATATGTGGTGTTGCATTGAGGAGCCTCTGCAGCCGAATTGTTGGTTGTGAATCATTTAAGTAAGTCAATATCATGGAATGTCTTGAACTCACCAACTATTTTAAAAGATATCTTATGGAGTAATGCAATCTTGGTTGGCAGTTATTCTTTTTCAGTACTTCAATGACGTTTGATCAAGCTTTCCTAGCCATTAAGGTTGTTTTTGGAAATCAGCTGCTATTCTTACGAGTTTGCCTTTATAAGTGAGTTGGCATTTCTCTCTTGTAGCTTTTAGAATAGTTTCTTTCTTCTCTAGATTTAGCATTCTAATTATAATGTATTGTGGAGAGGATCTGTTCTGATCTACTGTTTGGAGTTCTGAGTGTTTCAGTTGTATAGATGCCCAGTTCTTGCCTTAGGTTTAGGAAGTCCTCATATAATATTTCACTGAATAGATTTCCTAATCCTCCCATGCTTTTTTCTGCTCCTTTGTGAACCCCCAGAGTTCATAAGGTCATATTTCCTCATTTATCAAAGACCTATTGAAAATCTTGATTATACTCCTTCATCCTTCTTTCTTTTTTGGCATCTGAGTAGATAAAAGTCTCAACTTATTTTTCAATGTCAGATATCTGGCTATATTTGTCTAGTCTGGCTACTGAAGATTCTAAAGTAGTATTCAGTTCATTGACTTTCCTTTGTATCACCAGGATCTCCTTTGATTCTTCTTCCTGATCTCAGTTTTTTTTTTTGTTGTTGTTGTTGTTTGTTTTTGTTTTGCTATGTTTTTCTTTCAAGTAAGATAACCTTTTTTTCCAGTGAATCATTGCTCCCATGGTAGTGTCTTTGATGTTTTCCAACATATTTATAAGCAGGGTTCTAAATTCTTTATCTAGTATCTCTAAGAATCCAGTTACTTTGAAATTATCCATTGAGGGTCTTTGGTCTATTGGATCTCCCCATCCATCTTGACCTTTCCTGCTTCCTGTGTTTTTCTGTTGAGGCTCGCCCGTTGCTTGTTCTGGTTGCTAGGTCTCACCTCCTCCATGTGTAAAGAGATTCCCTGCTCCCATGGGACTGGGCGATGACCAATCATTGGCACTTCTCTCCCCACCCTGTAAGTCTCAGCCTAAGGGTCCAGTGTGTAGCTCCCACTGGAGCCTCTGCAGTCAGCCCTGCCCCGTCTGTTTCTCTGTGTCCCCTGAGTTCCCAGTCCCCAATCACCTCCCTGCCTGAACCATCTCTCTTAGGCTCCCCGGACCTGCAACACCACTCCTCTGTGTCACAAGCACAGGAAATCTTGGGTCCTGAAGGTGTCCCAGCTTAAACAGCGTCTCTTAGTCTCCTTGGTCCCACCTATGCTCCTAGTGCCTAAATGTGCGACAGCCTGAACTGTCTCTCTTAGGCTTGCTGGTCCCATGCTACCACTTCTCTGGGTGTCCAGTCTGGGGCCAAAACTCACCACTACCTGAATCATCTCTCTTGGGCTGCCTAATCTTGCAGTTCCCCTTCTCTCACAGCAGGAGCTCCTGGGCCCTCAGTGTGCCTCAGCCTGAACAGCCCTTCTTATACTTGGGGTTCCAGCAGCACCAGCCATTCCTCTCCATCCTCTAAGCTCACCACCGCTCAGCCTTGCTCCCTGTGTCTCATCAGAGGCCAGGGCAGCAGCAGTCTTCTCCCCAGTAAAAAGAAAAAAATTCTGCGGTCTTGGGGTCTAAGATCCTGCATGGGGGCCTTGCAGCCCGACCTCCTTGCAGGAGTGTCCTGCAGACCTCTGCTTTTGTTTCCTGCAGTACCTCCAGTGGGCTATTCCCTCTCCCAGGCCTCCTGCCCTCTGAAACCTTTTGCTGTTGTTTTCCCTGGGTTGAGGATTCTGGTGACTCACCCACCACTTCTTCTTCTCTATCATTTTAATCTCCACAATTTGGCCAATTGTCCTCCTGCTACCCTTTTGTAAATTTATTTATTTATTTATTTTAATAATTAAAGCTGCTCCCCATTCTTTTTTTGTTTTGAGTAGTGAATTTTGTGAGTTTCCCTAACAGTTTTCTTTCCCAATTGAAGCGTGGCTGTTAACCACCCACCATCTTAACTGGAATTGGTTTTAATATCTTCAGGTTCTCTTGTCTGTGTATTGACATCATTGTAGGAATTAGAAAATGAAAACAAAACAAAATTAAAAACAAAATAACAACAAAAAAGCCCCTAATGCCTGGGTCCCAATCTCTGGGAATGTGAATTAACTAGTCTGGATTGTAGCACGAGCATAGGACTGTTCAAACTCCTTACATGATTTTAATGTGTACTGAGACAGATTGTGGCACCCACCTCTCCTTGGGGTGCTGGCATGCAGTATTATTAATACAGTGTTACAATTAATATTAGTATTAATAATATTGCTGTAAGTACAACTTTTGCTGCCTATTTTTCTGCAAGAAAAGCACTAGTGTTGGGGAGGTGGGTTGATTTGATTCTCTGACAGTTACTGGGCCCTCCCTTGTGGCTCTGGTTATTTTGTGAGCCACCCTCACACCAGCACCTGCTGGATTAGACATTCTGTGGACATCTGGAGGAAGCTATAGGGCACTGCAACTATTAGCTACAACTCCAGCTCCTGAAGTTCCATCCCCAGCCATCATGACTTTCAAACAATTCTCAGTTTGCATTTGATTTTTTTTTTTTTTTTTTTTTTTTTTTTTTTTTTTTTTTTTTTTTTTTTTTTTTTTTTTTTTTTTTTTTTTTTTTTTTGTATTATGAGCTTCAGTGAACTCTAGATGACCCTGTGGGAAACCCAGGCCAGAGTAGAAGCACTCCCTCTGGTAGCCCAGAAAAGGGACTTCTGTGTTTGGTGCAAACACAAGCCTTCATTTCTGCCATAGTTAAACAGTCCCTTCTCTAACTATATAAACAGGCAACTCAACTCACTCTTGGGGAGCTGGACAGAAGACGCCCTCCTGTGGTGCCCCTTGGTATTACAGCATTAAGCCCAACAAAAGGCTTCTGTTGTGTGGTCTTTGCCTACTTTTAATAATGTGGGCTGAGTCAGTAGCATGAAGAAGGAAGCAGCAGAGACAGAAGAATGACGGTGATGGCAGCAGTGACGAATAGCAGACGGTGGAGCAGCAGTGGCAAAGGTGGCAGAGTGGCCAGAACTATGAGCTGCAGACACAGCAAAGCAACTGGCTGCTTGGCAGGTGAAGAGGCTTCAAGAACTACAGTCAGCAGCAGTAGAAGCAATGACGGCAGTGCGAGGGCCGTGATTTCTGCTTTCTGAACAGGAAAAGTGGCCACAGCATTAAGAGGCAGTGAAACTGAGATAGTGACTAGGGGAGGAAGAAGGGACAGCCAAAGAGAAAGAAAAGGCTGTAAAGTGCCAGAAAGGAGAAGATGCAGGCCCTGGTCACTGGCAGAGCTCCAGAGAGCTGCCAAGTATTAGGACCAAAGGTCTCAGACAGCCTGCGTTTGTGAGCTGAAACACTGAACATTGCCTGGGACTGAGGAATCTCCACACTACCTTGGCAGCCACAACCCCAGCTGGTATTTAGGGCTGAGGAATCCTGATACCTAGCCCTACCTGGAAGTTTCACTGCCAGCTGCTGACAAGGGTTGAGGAATCCTGACCTCCTCAGCCTACTTATGAGCTCTAGCACTTATGGCCTTACGAGTCCCTGCCTTCTGGCCTACATAGAAGCTGTAACACATGAGGTTGAGGAATCTCAGCCTCCTTGGCTTGGATAAGAATGTGCCACTTGCTGCTGCTGCTCCCATCTATCTGCTGTCACTGTTCACTTCTGTCAAATACTGAAGGACACAACTACTGCCTGAGACCAGAATTTGAAGGGCTTCTCCTTGCCTGCCCTTGATTTCTATCCAGCTAGAACAAAAGGACTCCAGCCAGCTGATTGGTGACAGATCCCAAGCTGAGAACAAAAATATGAAGAATATCAAAAACTGATGTGAAAAACTGATGACAATAGTATGATCTGGAAGGGAAAATTGGATGATTTGATTTAGACTGTGTCCTATGTATTTTGGACATGTAGTCATGAGGGACCAATCCCTGGAGAAGAACATCGTGTTTGGGAGAGTGGCAGGTCAATAAAAAAAGGGAAACCCTCAACTAGATGGATTGACACAGTGTCTGCAACAATGAGCTTAAACATAACTAAAATCGTGTGCCTGGCACAGAATCAGGGAGTGTTTCATTCTGCTGTACAGAGGGTCGCTATGAGTCAGACCCAACTAAATGGCACCCAACAACAACAATTTGTGTTTGTATTTATTTACCTACATCGATTTTTTTATTCTTCTGCCTTTGCTCTTTAGTACTGGGATTACACGTATGCACCATCGCTCCTGGCTGATTATTTAATTTTTTTTTTTTTTGGCAGTACTAAGAGGTTGAACCCAGGGCCTCACACATGCTTTGCAAGTGCTCCTCCACTTAGATGCACTCCCAAACCCTTTTTTATTTTTATTTTTTATCTTGAGATTGGTTCTCACTAAGTTATACAGGCTGCCTCTAGCCTCAAACTCCTGATTCTCCTGCCTCTGCCTCCTGAGTCACTGGGATTACAGGTGTGCACCACTCTGCCTGGCTAATTTTTTAATTTTTAAAAGGAAAACTAAACAAAAATTAAGCTGGGTGAACTCTTTCTAAATTGTCAACTTTTCTGGGATGGATTACTGATGATAAGTGGTACTAGATCAGAAGTGGATCCTGGTTAGACATACTTTCACTCATTCACTAGTGTTGAGTACCTGCCATGCTCCATATGATAGACTTTGAACATATAAAAGTGAATGTCCATTAGCACAATCCCTACTTTTCATCTAGTGGGGAATGTTAACCATCAAACAAGCAAATAGAGTGCTCTGATTTTAAGGAGCTATTCTAACAGGTACAAAGTACTGAGCATTTTATATTGTTTTATAAGTAACTAACAGAAATTGTAGGTATCTAGCCTACACTTTCTGTCTCATATGCAAAGCAGATAGTGTTTGTTTATTATGTCACCCTCTTCTTTGAAGGTCAGTAACCTTCAAAATACTAAAGTGTAAAGCGCAAGATAATTCACAGTAAGTAACTCTGAATTATTTTGCTGAAGTTAAGCGCAATGACCCAAAGTGTTACCGAAACTTTCTGAAATGCCTAAGTAGCTCTTTTGGACTAAGCCTCTTATAACTAACAATGATAAACTCTGGGAAATGTATAAGAACCTCTAGTTGAAGGCAGTAACAAGAAAAAAGCAGGCAGAAACTGGAGGAGAGATAACTGGAAGAATAAATTGTCATGGGGGAGTTTCCTGGTTTATGGATTTTAGTCTAAGGATAGGGCATGTTTGCCTGGGCAGGGCAAAAAGAAGGTTTTATGCTCTATGCATAAATTCTACTTAGGTCTCTGGCTGATCCCTGAGCCACACATGCAAGAGACAGATTTTAAGAGGTTCAGCTAATAGCTTAAAAGCTGAACTAAAATTTCAGCTGTTAGAGAAGAACTAGGATTTTGCAGTTTAGATTTAGCCACTTTAAAGTCCTGATTAAAGAAAAATCAGTTACCCTTAGAAAAGACTGATTGAACCCAGGCTTTCTGCAGCATAACATTCACAATGACCAGGATTATTCATTGTACAACAAAACAGGAAAACATGAATCATTTTAAAAAGAAAACACTATCAACAGAGACCAACCCTAAAATGACCCAGATGTTGGAACTCTCAGACAAGAATTTAAAAGAAGCTATTATAACTATGTTCAAGTCTGCAAATGAAAATATATTTGCAATGAATGAAAATATCAAAAATCTTAGCATAGATATAGAAACTATAAAAGAGACTCAAATATATAATAACAGAATAATACACGATACAAAGTGGAAATTCAATGGATGTGCTTAATAACAGAAGGGAGATGAAAAAAGAGTCAGAGAACTAGAAAAAGATTAGTAGAAATGATACAAATTGAGAAACAGAGATTTAATAAGTACACAAAGGCTCAGGGATCTTCCCAACAGTATTCCAAAGGCTGGTATACATATGACTGGAGTTCCAGAAGAAAAGAGAAAATGATATAGAGAAGTATTTGAAAAAGTAAGGGGTAAAAATTTCACAAACCTCATTAAAAAAAATAAACCCATATATTTGTAGATTCTAAAACCTAAAGAAATATCAGAAGAATTAATATAAAAAGCATAACACCACCAAAACAAAAACATCTAAGCATATTATAGTTAAACTGTTGCAAGTGAATCACAAAGAGAATAAAAAAATCATAGAAGCAGTCAGAAAAAAAAAGCACTGAATAGATGGTAACAGTAATTTTAAATCTCACCAACACCTCATTTGAAGTAATGGGAACAAGACAGCCATGGATCAGCATCCTTAAAGTGCCTATCGACCAGAATTTTATCTCCAGTGATAATATCCTTGATGAATAAAAATGAAATAAGATAAAATTTGCAGAATTTTTCTCTAGCAAAACTGTATTACATAGAATGCAAGATATAGTAAAATAAAGCGATATTAGCCTGCAGCTGTAGCCCTGTGGCATCCGATCCCATCAGATCTCGGAAGCTAAGCAGGGTTGGGCCTGGTTAGTACCTGGATGGGAGACCGCCTGGGAACACCAGGTTCTGTAGGCTTGGGAGAAGGACCTGGCAATCCCCTCCCAAAAATCAATCTGCCATTGCAAACCCTATGAATAGCAGAGAAACACTGACAATAGTGTTTCCCCTGTTGTACAGAGAGTCGCTATGAGTCGGATACCGACTCAATGGCACCTAACAACAACAACAAAGCGATATTAAGATGGCAATTATCATCAAATTGATTTATAGATTCAATTCAAACCTAATCATAATCCCATAATGCTTTTAAGTCTAAAATAACGGGATAATTCTAAAATTTCTATATAACTACTAAGAACCTAGAATATTCAAAGAAATTTTGAAAAAAAAAAAAGTTGGAGGACTTATAGTGCTTGACCTCAAGACTTACCCAGAAACCACATTAATCAAGATAGCATGGTACTGGCATAAAAATCAACAGAGATTGATGGAACAATCAATAATAAGGAATTTAACAGAAATAGAAATAGATCTATTGTGTCCTTATGTGTCAAAGCTATCTAGTTGGGAAAGGATAGTATTTCCCAAAAATGATGCTGGAATAACTATCTTTTCATATGGTAACAAATTAAACTTGCTCTGTCTCATGTTATCCATAAAAGTTAATTTGTAATGGACCATAGACCTACACATAAAAGCTAAAACTAAAAAACTTCTAGAAGAAAACACAAGAGAATATTTTTATGACTTGGGAGAATCCAAAAATCAAAAACAGCAACAAAAAATTATAAATCAGACAATCAAAATTAAAACTACTCAGTGAGGCCCTTTGTGGTGGCTCATGCCGGTAATCACAGTGACTTGGGAAGCAGAGGCAGGAGGGTTACAAGTTCAAGACCAGAGGCAGCCTGAGTAACTTAGTGAGACCCTCTCTCAAAATAAAAAAAATAAAGAATGACCTGAGGCTTCAACTCAGTGGTAGAGCACTTGCAAAGCATGCAAGTGTGAGGCACTAGGTTTAATACCCGCCCCCTGTGTTACAAGTAAATAAGACAAAAATAAAAATAAAAAATTTATAAGTAAACTACAGGGCAGAATAAAATATTAGCAAAACATATTTTACAAAGTACTGGTACCTAAGGTATTCTAAACACTCCTAAAACTCAATAATAACATAACGACAACAAAAACAATTAGAAATGGTCAAAAGATTTGGACACTTCACAAAAGATAAGGGACACAATAAATACATTTAAAAATCCTTCAAAATATTTAATCATCGAGAAAATGAAAATTTGAAGTACAATGAAATATCACTCCACATCTACCAGTGTAGCTCAACAACACAAAACGGGGGTGAGCTATTTTATATTGTTGGTAAAAAGGGGAAATGGAATAAGAACATTGGAAAAGATCTTGCAAGCTGTAATGAAATTAATTATATGCCCACTCTAAGCCCCAGCAATTCCTCTCCCAGGTATTCACCCAAGGGATCTGGAAACCAATGTCCACAAAAGGACATATGGAAAAATTTTTTCATTAGCTTTATTCATAAAAGCCCTAAGCTGGAAGCCCACGTGTTTGCTCATCAAGAGGAGATTGGCATTTTCATACGGTGACATATTGTTCATCAATAAGGAAGGACCAACTTCCGATTTGTAGTCTACGCAGAAAAGCCACGCATTTAAAGTTGTGGATAAAGAGGCTATGGCCATTACAGCGACCACTACAATTAAAGAGAAGCCACAAACTGCACTGAAACAATAGGAATGCTTTGGGGGCAAATTCGGAAATGTCCAGACCCCACTCATCAAAGGCTTCAGGTTGTAAACATGGAAACTCATTTAGAAGATTTTTGCTCTGGACAGAGAGCACCTGAAATGAGGGCCTCTAGAGTGCTGTGCTGGAAAAAGGCCACCTAGGGAAGAGTTTTTCTGGTTCCTGCAGAGGCTGCTGCAGCCCTGGTCCACTGGTGCCCAGGTACTGCTCAAGCTAGCAGCAGACTTTGACATTGTCCACATGGTGCTGGTTTTGTAAGCATACAGGATGTAAGAGTTATGGGGTCACTGAGGCTTGCACTAAGGTGTTTGAGGAAAGTCTGGGAGGCTAGACAATGTGTGCCAGGGTCAGATTACCTGTGGGAAGCCACAGAGAGGCAATGCCTCATGAAGCCTTGAGAGTGAAGCCCAAGCTGTAGTAGAGAACCCGGATGTGTGAGATGCCACCAACATGGACACTCTGCCAAGGAGACTTGCAGACAATGAGTGGAGCCAACCCTGGCCTGCAGGTGGCAAGGCTATAGAAGTAGGGCTGCCCAAGCCCGGGGGCGCCTGGAGGATGCCAGTTCATGTGCCAGATGCCAGACATGGAGCTGCAGGATTAGATGTCCAGCTGGGTTGCTAGAATATTTTAGAATATTCCAACCTGGAATGGAAAGAAACTATCAGACACCATTCACTGTCTACTGAGCACTTACTCTATGTAAGCTTTGAGAATATTATGATGAACTGAATGTAAGTGACTTGTGCCTTGGCTGATCTTACCACTGATGAAACTCTGCCCTTCTGCTGTTATAACCATTGTGTACACTCTGAAAGAAAACCTTGCGAGTTCCTTTTTGTAAGCCATTTTGACATTACTTCTCTTTTCTATTTTTTATGATTTTTTTGTTAGTATATTTTTAGTTAGTGTACACATTAATGGGTTTCATTATAGTATTTCCATGCATCATATACATATATATCCTTCCATGCATATCATTGTACATTGCCCATGTACACCCCCCATTTTGACATTTCTTAAATCTCAAAACCCTTTCTGTTAGATTTGAATACTGCTATTGCTATCTGGGCAGAAAGGCATATTTTATTGTTTTATCCTCTTTGGAATGAAACTTGGCACAAGAAAATCTCAAAGCCTCAAAATAGCTCAATGAGAAATTGGATACCTGTCTAGTGACCCAGAGTCACCTTACATTCTCCTGAAGTAAAGGGATGGGAGAAAGGGCTGTTAAACTCGACTCCTTACCCCAATTCCAAGAGAGGTCACCCATATTACCACTCCCTGACTCAGCATCCCAGCCAGCAATCTTGCCCGAAGTTTATGCTAAGGACTTGGCAGCAAGACGAGATACCTGGCCCACTGGGCAGACTGACAGGACCTTGAATCCCCTGTTAGAAATCCAATTGCTCCAGCCTCACCTTTAACACACAAGAAAGAAAATTACTTACTTAAACCTTTCTTATCCCAAGTCTTCCTGGTAGAATGTGGACAAGATGTGAGCTGATACATTCATATTACAAATGACTCCAAACTGGGTGAGGGATTCTATAGTCAACAAAAAAGAAAACGAAAATTAGTCATCTTTGTTAGAAAAGCTCTCATGCGTTTTTCCCCTCTGGTGGCCCACCCCTTTGTTTAAATGGATGCTTTTCCTGCTGCAAAGTCCAGTTACCTAGTTGTCATGTTTGTGTGCTTACGAATCACCAGCTCTGAAAACTTCTTCGCAAGGTGAACATTCCCACTCCTTACCACTCCTCCTCTGGCTGCCTCTCCCTGCCCCCCGGCCTCCCCATGAATTTTTGCCTCTCACAAGTCTAACTCTGTTCTCCTTCCCCAGAGTGCTATTTTTCTGAGAGCTGGAATCTTGGGAGATAATGATATGGCTCAAGGAAATTAATGCAACGTTTTCCCTCTCCCTGGTGCCAGTCAAGGCGATTGGTGCTTTAGGACCTCGTGAGTGTCTGCAAACAACGGAGCTCGTCATATTCCAGCAAGTCACCTTGCGAGGGCCGAGCGTGTCTGGGCAATGGCCCCATGGTTCAGATGGAGTCACCACAGATGAAGCAGAGCTGGCTCAGGCACAGGAAACTCACTGCTCTTTCTAAACTCCACGGCACAGGGATGAGTCACCGTTCTTCTTTTAAACCCGAGCAGGTTTGCCCTGCGAGTCCCGGGCTCTTCTGTTAGAACTTAGTGCTCTTCCCACTGCCAAGCACCAGGATCTTCTGTCAGGTAAGCAAGTGATGGGTGATTTGAGGGGACTGGGACGGTCCACCTGGGGATTTTTGGAGTGACATAGAGAAACCTGAAGTGCTGGGAGGGATGGCTGGTTCCACGGCAGCTGGTGCCCACCTGGTGCGGTGGCAGACGCTGGCTGGATGAACTCAGCTCTGCATGGCAGGGACTGACGTGGAAATGTAATCCAGGCCAGGTTTGGATGCCTGTTCTGATAGTTGTGTAATGAGCTCGTTGCAGAGGCAGCTGGAAGAGGTCCCCTTAGGGCTGAGTCCATCCATACCCCCTTTGCCCTCTTCACAACCGGCTCTGTGTTTGGGCAGGGCCTTACAGGGTACCATGGTAATAGCAGTTCTCTGCGGAGCGTTGGCTTGCTCTGTAGATGGCTTGAATGCTTTCCCTCTTCCTCAGGCAGGTAGCAGGAGACAAAGGGGCCCAGGTCCTTGTCCCGACATGCAGGTGCCTCGTGTAAACAATGGCTGTGCTGCTCAAAGTTGGGCAGAAGTGTGCAAACACGTCTGAGTACCTGTCTGTACAAGTTCTTCCAAGAGTATGAGTATGAGGGTGTGGGGTGTGTGTGTGTGTGTGTGTGTGTGTGTGTGTGTGTGTGTGTGTACGTGTGTGTGTAGGGAGACCCTGTGATCCTAGAGACCACTGAACTCTCCCTGCAGCGCCATCCATGAGTTCTATGAGTTAACGCGTCTTATTGAATCATCTAGCTCTCATCAGCTTTGGAAGGCTCAATAAAGACATCTTGGTTACAAATAAGGTGACTGCAGGATGATAAAGCGTTTTGGGGGAAAGTGTTGAACCACTATCGTGCATGAACATGGAGAACCGAAGAGCCCTTTATTTTGTGACATAGAGCTCTGCCACATAGGGTATTTAGAACAATCTTGAAGGGAGCAAAAGAAAAAAATCTCATTCGGTAAGAGATGTTTGTTTTGTTTTCAATGCAGTCGCACACTGGATGCCAGTCTCTGGTTACACATTCACTGCAAACTTACCGTGTCTGGAATTCATCCTCACCTGCAATCTTCTTCCTCTCCTAAGTCTCCAACTCAGTAAAGCACTGATCATCCAGGGCAGATTTCTGAATTTCAATCCCAATCCTTCCTCTTCCTCACGTGTTTGCATCTAGTTTGGCAACACACCCAGTAGATTCAAATTCCCTGTTATCTCCTACCTCCCTCCAGTTCTGCCTCCTCCCTGGACATTATCCTCCGGTGAACCCTTATCGTCTTCTTGCAGGAATGCTGCTACCTCATGTCTGTCATTCCCTCCAGGCTCACCTTCCCAACAGCAGCCAGAGTCCAGTTCTAGAATGATCTGTACCCACACAATCCAACCAATCGCCTGTCTACTGATTCTGTCTTCTTACTGTCCCTCAGTTCTTTTCACATGTGTTCATTCTACAGCTACTGCCTTGGTCCCACCACATCACCCTTTTCCTGAGTGATTATAATAGCTACGAGTCTCCGCCTAGAATGATGTTGTTAGGTGCCGTGGAGCCATGTCTGGCTCATAGCAACCATCATAGGGTTTTCAGTGGCCGATTGTTTTTCCAGATTGCTTCAGGAATGGATTGCCACATCCTTCTACCATTTTTTAGTGCCAGGAATTGAACCTGGGTCCTCAGAGAGTGCAGAGCAGCACTCTACAACTGAGCTAAACCTCACCTCCCTCCTAAAATAAGGAGATGGAAACCTTCTCTTCCCAAGCTTTTAAGGGCCATTTTAACCAGAGCGGAATCTGAAACACTCATTACCTTATCTGGAGATCAGAAGCATTAGCATTTGTATAACTCTTAGCTGTTTCAGGGAGAAAGGCCAAGAGAATTGGGGGAGGGAAGAAAATCTGAAGAATCCATAAAGAACCTTGGAACCTTCAGGTTTTCATTTGAATCCCAGATCCTCTCCTTCCTAGTGTGGCTTTGATCAAACGGCTAAACATTCTTAAGCCTCATTGTCTTCCACTGTGAAATGGAAATAATAATGCTTTATTACACAATAATATTATAATAAAGTAGGTTATATAATAACCTACTTTACTAGGTTAATAGAAAAATTAAATGAGAACATTTATGGAATACTGTGAAACACACCAGTTAAGATTTTTTGGGTTTCTTTTCTTCTTTCCTTCACTTTGTTGTTGTTGTTGTTAGGTGCCGTTGAGTCGGTATCTGACTCATAGCGACCCTACGTAGGTATAACAGGTGAAACACTATTGTCAGTGCTTCTCTGTTGTTCATTGGGTTTTCAATGGTGGATTGTTTTTTGGGAGTGGGTTGTTGGGTCCTTCTCCCAAGCCTACAGCACCTGGTGTTCCCAGGCAGTCTCCCATCCAAGTACTAACCAGGCCCGACCCTGCTTAGCTTCTGAGATCTGATGGGATCAGATACCACAGGGCTACTTGGCTCTATAATCAACACCTGTGGAAGCAGCAGTCAAGAAATCCAAAGACGCATTGCTCTAGGAAAAGCTGTGGCAAAAGATCTCTTTAGAGTATTGAAAAGCAAAGATGTCACATTGAAGACGAAGGTGCGTCTGACTCATGCCATGGTATTTTCAGTCGCATCATATGGTTGTGAAAGCTGGACATTGAACAAGA
>VMDO01004286.1:0-127793 GCA_007922755.1 Pedetes capensis | reverse complement strand
CTCTCTCTCCTTTTATTTTTATGTGTTTGTATGTGTGTGTGTGTGTGTGTGTGTGTGTGTGTGTGTACAAATGTGTGGTAGAACACTTAGCATAAAATCTAAATTCAGCAAATTTTTAGGATATTAACTGCAGACTCTATGTTGTATAGTAGATCTCCATAATTTATTTACCTTAAAAAACTCTAAATTCATTCTTTTAATTTAAAAAAATCTAAGGGAAAACAATTACCAAAGTATACAGAGATTTTTGGAAGGTGTTCAAGGAGAAGAAAGAAGAATAAAATAATAGAAAATCAGTCCCCTAAGAAATGAGACTCATGACCATTCTGAAGTAGAGAAATTGTCTTCAGAAACGTATTAGTGATATTCTATCTTTGAAAGACAAGAATCCATTCAGAGAAAGAAAAAGCAGCACCTAGGATGTTTTATAGAATTCTGACCCTTCAAAATCAAGGACACAATCAAGATTCTTAGGTTATTGATGTGTCTAATTGGGTGACTATTTTTAAATGGATGAATATACTTGATCCACTAAAATTGTCTGTTTATGCATTTTTAATCATTTTCCTATAGTCATCAATCTCCGGACTATTCATATTTTGGGTAAATGATATTTGTAAATATTATATCATAAATAATGGGATTTAAGAAACTACCTACCATGTTGATCTAAATGAATTATAAGATTTTCTAGGTTATTTTACCATTCCTATACAGTATATACTCCCATGTGTCTATCAGCTTGTTGTGCTGTGGGGCTTTGCATGGTTATATGATGATGAAAGATATGTCACTAGTATTTCAGATACCAGCAGGGCCACTCATGGTGGACAGGTTTTAGGTGAGTTTCCAGAGTAAGACAGACTGGGGAGAAGGACCCAGCAGCCCACTCCCAAAGCAAATAGCCATTAAAAACCCTATGAACTGCAGAGAAATCCTGTCAAATATAGTGCCCAAAATTGAGCCCCCCAGTTTGGAAAGAATTCAAAAGACAACTGAAGAAGAGTTGCCTCCTCAACATAGAGTCAACCTTAATGATAAGCATGGAGTAAAGTCCCTGGTACCTCTATTTGCTGATGTGGCATGACTCAAAATGAGAAGAAACACAGTGTCTGTAACAAAGGGCTTAAACATAACAAACATTATGTCTATGGCACAGTGTCAGGTAGTGTTTCATCCTGTTATACATAAGATTGCTAAGAGTTGGATCCAAATGGATGGTACCTAACAACAACAACAAATATTACATAAAACTGAGAAATCAACACCAGAAGGTAGTACTCTGTACTACCCTAATAGGAAGCTCATATATATATATATATATATATATATATATATATTTTTTTTTTTTTTTTTTTTTTTTTTTTTTACTGTGGTACTGAGGGTTGAACTCAGGGGCTCACACTTGCATGTTTTGCAAGTGCTGTACCACTAAGCTGCAAACTCAGCCCCCCCTTTTTTTTCACTTTTTTGAGACAGGATCTTGCTAAATTACTCAGACTGCCTCTGGTCTCAAACTTGTGATCCTCCTGCCTCCACCTCCCAAGTCACTGGGATTGCAGGCATGTGCCACCGCACCCAGCCCGAAGCTCATAGTACTTCTATAGATCATAATCTCTGTTGTTAATATTCTCAAGTGTTTTTCCTAATAGTGAGGCTTGTATGTTATTATATTTACTATTGTTTTTGTGGCCATAAAATAATAGTGACTCAATTATAACATTTTACAAAGAAAACATGATAAAATGGAAAAATAACTCTAATTTTCAAATGTTATAGATGATCATTTTTAATTTATTTCATTTATATTTTATCTTTTCTCTTACATATTGGGATGTATTATATATATACATACATATATATACATATATATTCATCTACAGTTGTTCTCATGATAAAATCAAGTTTTTTCTCATGAGTAAAAGTAATCTGAAGCATCATTTTTAATATGTAAATACTATCTTATCACATTGGTGTCTTATAATTTATTTAGATATTCCTTTATTGACAAGATATACACTTTTATAATTTTCCATGCTAGAGATGTTATTCTTATTAGAACATTCATATGAGAAATTTTGATTACAACTCTAATTATTTCTTTATAATATATTTCTAGTTTGTAATTTTTTGAGTTACTCAGTATGAAGCACCTTTTTAAAATTATTCATATATATATGTGTGTGTGTGTATATATATTTTTTTTTTCAAATTTCTTCTTAGAAAAATTACACTAATTGCATTTTTACTTCCAATGGATAAATGACTTTTATACTAAGCTGGCATGGAGTAAAATCACTTTAGGGAGCTATGTTCATCAGCTTTCTTTCATCTTAATGAAATATCTGAAATAACGAACTTACAAAGAGAAAAGCTTTATTTTGCCTCACAGTTTTAGAGCATCTAGTGCACAAACACTTGGTCCCTTTGCTTTGGGCCCATGATGGCACAGCATAACATGGCAGGAGCACAAGGGCTCTCCTCATGGCCAGGGAGCAAAAAAAGAACAAAGAGGGGGCTGCGGCCCCACAATCTCCTTCAAGGGAACACCTCCAAATACCTAAAGACTTATGTAGGCCTCACATATAAAAGGTTCCACCACCTCCCCAAAGCACTGCCCTGGGAAGCAAGCCTTTAGGACACAGGCCTTTGAGGGGGATTCAAAATCTAAGCTAATGCTGGGGTCTAAATTTCTGGAGAAACACTTTGCCATTTTTCCTATGACCATTTGAATCAAGGTTATGCATTCAACCAAAATCTCTACATTATTTGCATCCTCAGATATCTCTATGAAGACACTTTCCTGAAGGCATACACTGAAGCTAACTTTTTTATCCACTATCAGGAGTTGAGACCAGGACCTTACACATGCTAGACAAGTACTCCACCACCAATGTGCACTCCCAGATATTTTTTCAAAGTGCTAGATTTTATTAAAGGATTAGATAACTAATTCTCTGGAATAGGAATTGACTAGAAAATAAATTCCCTGGATTAAAGTGATTTTAGGGTCATAAGAAAAATACCCTCAGCAGGGAACTGTGACACACACCTGTTATTCCAGCTACCCAGGAGGCTGAGGCAGGAGGATAGAGGACAGAGGAAGCCTGAGCAACTTAGTAAGATGTTGTCTCAAAATTAAAAATTTTTAAAAATGTCTGGGAGTGCATAGTAGTGGACTGCCAAAAAACAAACAAATCTGTCCTAGAATAAGTGCAACCAGACTACTCTTTGGAACCAAGAATGGCTAGCCTGTGTCTGAAGTATTTTGGACATGTAGCCAGGAGGGACCAATCCCTGAAGAAGGACATTAAGTTTGGTAGAGTGGCAGGTCAATGAAAAAAAAAGGAAGACCCACAAGTAGATGGATTAACACAGCGTTTGCAACAATGGGCTTAAACACAAAAAAGATGGTGTGCCTGGCACAGAATTGAGGAATGTTTCCTTCTGTTGTACATAGGGTTGCTATAAGTTGGATGGGACTCAATGGCACCTAAGAACAACAAATGTTCCACCACCCACCCACACACACACACACACACACACACACACAATCCCAAAACATCAGCCATTGAAAACCCTATAATGGTTGCTATGAGTCAGATACAACTTGACGGCACCTAACAACAACAACAACAACAATGTGTGTGGGGGGCTGGGATTTAGCTCAGTTGGTAGAGCGCTGCACTGCAGTCTCTGAGGTCCCAAGTTCAATTCCCAGCACCGCAAAAATGGAAGAAGGACTGGCAATCCACTCCCAAGGCAATCTTGAAATGGTCAGCCATTGAAAACCCTATGAGGGTCGCTATGCATTGGATACCGACTCCATGGCACCTAACAACATCTATATAGATTTGATATCTCACATATCACTTCGGGTACTGGATGACAATCTAAGTGGCATTCGGAGAAATTATTGAAAGAATAATGTTATTTATTATTTGAGAATATAAAGCATTGCTATGGGAATATATATATCATAGTAAACTACGGGCATATTCAAGGACATTGAGGCATGGGGACATTTTTATTGGCAAAAAGGGGGAAATTTACATAAGCTGCTTGAATTAATATTTCATTGGTCTTGGAGACTCAAGGTAGAAGGTGATAACTGGTTGCTGGAGGTACCATTGCTGGGCAAGTGTTCTGGGAAGAACATCTTATCTAAATTGCTACAGTCCTAAACAATGTTGAAGATAATCATTGTTATAGAAATCTGTGCATACATGAAAGTTATGTGGATAGGAAGTGCATATAGTATGTGAAGGGATTTCTTGTGGAGATTTTAGAAAGTCCTTGAAACAGTATTTAGGCACATGGGATGAGTTCTCCTCCTTCAGTTTTTTCTGATCTCTGTTTTTGTCTGAATCCACTATAGCAATTTCATCTTGGAATTTATAATTTTCACATTGATAATTATATTAACCAGCCCAGGAAAACATACAAACAAAGTCTGGTCTCTCTAGACAGTGGATGAGATAAATGAAAATCCTCATGGCAATGACATTTGGACCATCTCTGCCTTGCTTGGAGTGAGAAAGTTGTATGGCTCTCCCTTCCTATGGAGTGCAGAGATGGAGGGCAAAGCTCTGTCTTCTCTCTTTGTTCTATAATTGTGAGGTGACCCTGCTACTATGACCAAATTGGTTATGGATGGAGACTTATCATTCATTTAAGCCCTGCAGTAGTGTGGCCATCACTCCTTACACTACAAAGACTGGAAGAAAAGACCAGTCATGCATGCACACCCTGTAATAATGGGTAACATTCTTCTCTCCCCATTTGGCACTACAGGCATGAAGATTGCGGTCTGAGCTCTATCATTCTCTACCTGTAGAAATGATTTCAAGAAAACAATGGAAATCCATTACAAAAAATATCTCACCAAAATAGTTTTACCTTTTACTTTCATAAACTTCAGTTCATGAAATTGAATCAAATTTAAAGAAGATAAAATTGAAGCAAGAAATTTATTTATAGTACCTAAATTTAGGCCATACCAACGTCAGCTGGGCACAATGACTCATGCCTGCAATCCTAGAAACTTGGAAGGCTAAGGGAGGAGGATCTCAAGTTCAAGTCCAGAGGCAACACGTACAACTTAGTGAGACCTTGTCTCAAAATAAATAAATAAATACATAAATAGGCCCTAGGTCACAGTTCAGTGGCAGAGCACTTGCCTAGCATATGTGAGGTCCCAAGTTCAAAACTTTGGTATATTGGAAAAAAATCAAATCAAAGTTAAAACATTGAATTTTAAGAGGTTTTTAAAAGTATGAGAATCAATAAGTATGGATTAGTGAGAAGACTATTTTAGATAGTGGATTAAAAAAGAACTACTATCTTCTGTGATTAAGTTAAAAGCAGAGATCATGAGGAGAACTCCAAGATAGGAATAAAAAGGAATTCAAAAATAAGAGGACAAAAGAGAATGACTTTGGTCTTATCCATGCATAATACCTACGAGTAGTTTTGAAACTAAGAAAGCATTTGCTCTAGAATGAAACAGACACAGTTAAGAAATGTCATAGGACACAATAATTTGATCATGTTTCTAAATTCAAGAAAGAAGATACTTAGATGATTTTAGTAATCCATAGTTTTAGACTGGGAAACATGGGAAACATAGGGAAAAAGAGAAAGTAGAAAGAAAGAGAAAGGTAGAAAGAAAAGAAAGAGAGAAAGAAAGAAGGGAGGGAGGGAGGGAGAAAGGGAGAGAGGGAAGGAGGAAGGAAGGAAAGAAAGAAAAGAAAAGAAGGAAAGAAAAGCAAGCTAAGAATGACAAGATAAGAAACTGTTGAGAAGATTTTATGAAAAGCTGAATTTTATTATCCTAAAATCCTGACACAAAATCTTGAATATGACAAGAATAAAAATCCCCTGGAAAATATCTTTTCTTTTTGTAGGTTTACATTTATTTGTCTGGATTAATTGGTCAACAACCAAATATTAAATTTATTCTCAAATTCATTCATTCATCCAGTATTATGACAGATCTATATGCCAATATGTAAATTATAACTCTTCATGAATTTTTCACATATCATGCTTTCAAATACAATGCCATTTGTCCTCTATGAACCCCACGAAATATTCATTCACTAAAAAAAATTATCTTTTTGTCCTATTCTCTCCCACTGTATTTAAAAAACAAAATTTAAAACTATACAGTAGAAAGTTTGGATCCATTTGGATGGATTCCTAACATTGAATTATCTAATCCAGATGTACTAAGTAATGGAATACTATATACTAGAAGAAATCTATTTATGGCAAAAACCTAGAGCAGACCTGGATGGAAAGTGATTTAATTTCAGATGAAGTACACCTTTGACAAATGAAAGATGAATATAGATACAAATAGATTTTAACAGGAGAGTAACTAGTACTGAATCTAAAAAGATGAAATTTAATAGTAATGCAAAACATATTTTGCTCTTAGCCTGAAAAGCATCATTGGACAAATGGTCCTTAATGGAACTATAACTTATAGCAGCAAACATTGACATGACTTTTTATTTAGTGTAAAAAATTAAAACTGAGATCTGAAAGTGTATAGATTACTAAAGATAGAATATCTAGAGTAATGTATGAGCAATCACACTAATTTATTACATGTTCTTTCTCTGTGGATAAAAAATAAGCCACTTAAGGGGAGAAATGTAGTTGTTGTTAGGTGCCCTCAAGTCCAACTCATAGTGACCCTATGTGCAACAGAATGAAATACTACCTAACACTGTCCCAGGTACACAACCATTTCTTATGTTTAAGCCCATTGTTACAGACATGGTTTGAATCCATCTAGTTCAGGGTCTTCCTTTTTTTGTTGTTGACCTACCACTCTCCCAAACATGATATCCTTCTCCAGGGATTGGTCTTTCTTGACAACATGTTAAAAATATGTAAGATGCTGTCTACTCATCCTTGCTTCCAAGGAACACTCTGGTTGCGCTTTTTGTAGTATGGATCTGTTGGTTCTCTTTTGAGTCCATGTTGTTGTTGTTGTTAGGTGCCATCGAGTTGGTATCTGACTCATAGCGACCCTCATAGGGTTTTCAATGGCTGATTATTTCGGGATTGCCTTGGGAGTGGATTGCCAGGCCCTACTCCCATTTTTGTGGTGCTGGGAATTGAACTCGGGACCTCAGAGACTGCAGTGCACTGCTCTATCAACTGAGCTAAATCCCAGCCCCATAGTATATTCAATATTCATCTCCAGCACCATAATTCAAAAGCATCAATTATTTCCTGTCTCCCTTATTCAATGATCACATTCACAAGCATGTGATGCAACAGAAGATACCATGGCATGAGTTAGGTGCACCTTCATCCTCAATATATCTTTACTTTTCAACACTTTAAAGAGGTATTTTTCAACAGCTTTTCCCAATACAAAGTGTCTTGATTTCTGGACTACTCCTTCAATGGGTGTTGATAGTAGAACCAAGTAAAGCAAAATCTTGGATAATCTCAATATTTGCTCCATGTGTCATGAAATTGCTTACTGACCCACTGGTAAGGATTTTTGTTTTACTGATGTTGAGGCACAACCCGTACTGAACACTATGCTCTTCATTAGTAAATGTTTCAAATCCTCTGCACTTTCAGCAGGCAAAGTTGTTTTGTCTGCATAATACAGGTTGTTAATGAGTCGACCTCTAATCCTGATGCCATTTCCACATATTATTTGATCAATATAGAGATGAAATAGAATATTGAAAGGATTCAGCCCTGACACCCACCTTTCCTGACATTAAATCAGGCAGTGCTTTGGTATTCCCGTTCTTCACAATATTATCCATACCTTGTTGTGATCCATACACTCAACTGCCTTTGCATAATTTTAAAAAAACATATATAGACATCTTTCTTGCATTCTCTGCTTTTGGTTAATATTCATCTGACATCAGCAATAATGTTCCTGTTTCCAAATCCTCTTCTGAATCTGGCTTGACTTTCTGGCAGTTCCCAGTCAATATACTGCTACAGTTGCTTTTGAATAATCTTCAGCAAAAATTTACTTAGATGAGATATCAATGATACTGTTCAATAATTTCCACATTTTGTTGAATCCCTTTTCTTGGGAATAGTTACAAATATGCATATTTTCCAGTCAATTGTCCAGGCAGCTATTTTCCAAATCTCTTGGCAGAAGCAAGAGAGCACCTCCAGTGCTGCATCTGTTTGTTGAAACATCATTATTGGTATTACATCAATTATTGGAGTATTGTGTCTTACCAATTCCTTCAAGGCAGCTTCTACTTTGTCCATCAGTACCATTGGTTCCTCATCATATGCAACCTCTTGAAATGGCTCATCATCCATCAATTGTTTTTGATATAATGATTCTGTATATTCCTTCCATCTTCTTTTGATGTTTCCTGCATTTTTTAATATTTTCCCTGCAGAATCCTTCACTATTGCCATTTAAGGCTTGAATATTTATTCAATTATTTAAGCTTAATAAAAGCAGAGAGTATTCTTCTCTTGGATTTCTATCTCTTTGCACTTCATTATAATATTTGATTTTGTCTTCTCGAGCCCTTTGAAATCATCTGTTTAGCTCTATAATTCTGTCATTGTTGTTGTTGTTAGGTGCCCTCGAGTCGGTATCCGACTCATAGCGACCCTCATAGGATTTTCAATGGCAGACTGTTTTGGGATTGCCTTGGGAGTGGATTGCCAGGCCCTTCTCCCATTTTTGCGGTGCTGGGAATTGAACTCGGGACCTCAGAGACTGCAGCGCAGCGCTCTACCCACTGAGCTAAATCCCAGCCCCAATTTTGTCATGTCTTCATTTTATTTTAGGTGCTTGATGTTCAAAGGCAAGTTTCAGAGTTTCTTTTGACATGTAATTTTGTCTTTCCTTTTTTTTTTCCTGTCTTGTTAATAACCTTTTGTTTTCCTCTCGAATTAAGTCTTTGATGTCATGTGACAACACACTTGGTCTTCAATTATTAGAATCTAACATATTAAATATATTCTTGAGGTGGTCTTGAACTCAAGTAGGATACACTCAAGGTCATACATTGTCTCATGTACACTTGTTCTAATTTTCTTCAGTATTATTTTGAACCTGCATATGAGCAGGTGATGGCCTTACCCACAAGCAGCACCTGTTCTGGTTCTGACTTTTGATATTGAGATTTTTCATCATCTCTTTCCACAAATGTAGCCAATTTCATTTCTGTATATTCCATCTGGTGAATTCCATGTGTATAAGTCACCATTTTTGTTGGTGAAAATACATATTTGTAATGAAAAGGTCATTGGTCTAACAATATTCTATCACATGATCTCCAGCATGGTTTCTAGGGCCTATTTTCCAAATACTGAGCCTTTGTCTTTGTTTCTATCTTTTGCAATCCAGTCACCAGTATTTATCAGTGCATTCTGATTGCAGGTTCCATCAATTCAGATTGCAGAAGTTTGTAAAAATCTTCCTTTTCTTCATTTGTGCCTTTAGTATTGGGTGCATAAATTTGATTAATATTCACATTAACTGTCCTTCCTTGTAGGCATATGGATATTATTGTATCACTGACAGCATTGTACTTCAGGACAGATCTTGAGATATCTTTTTTGTTGATGAATGCAACCCATTTTTCTTTAATCTGTCAGTTTCAGCAAATAGACCATATTATCATCTGTTTCAAAATGGCCCATACCAGTTCATGGTAGCTCACTGATGCCTGGAAGGTTGATGCTAGTTAGCTTCATATTTTTGATGATTTCTCTTTTCCTACATTCATACTGGACTGGGATTTAGCTCAGTTGGTAGAGTGCTGTGCTGCAGTCTCTGAGGTCCCGAGTTCAATTCCCAGCACCACAAAAATGGGAGAAGGACCTGGCAATCCACTCCCAAGGCAATCCCGAAACAGTCTGCCATTGAAAACCCTATGAGGGTCGCTATGAGTCGGATACCGACTCGACGGCACCTAACAACAACAACAACAACATTCGTACTACATACATTCCATGTTCCAATTATTAATGGATGTTTACAATTGTTCCTTCTCATTTTACGTTGTGCCACATCAGAAAATGTTGGTTCCTGGGGCTTCACATCATTCTTATCATTCAGGTCAATTCTACTATAAGGAGGTAACTCTTCTCTAGTTATCGTTTTTATGTCTGCCATCCTGGGGGGCTCATTTTCCAGCACTATATCTGACAGTGCTTCTCTGCTATTTATAGGGTTTTCACTGGCTAATTGTTTTGGAGTGGGCTGCAAGGTCCTTCTCCCTACTCTTTCTTAGTCTGGAAGTTCATCTAAAACCTGTCCACCACGGATGGCCCTGCTAGTAACTGAAATACCAGAGGCATCGTTTTCAGCACTACAACAATGCACAAGAGCCCATAGTACATCAAAGTAACAGAATGTCCTTTCTCTCTAGACAAAAAATAGCAAATTAAGGGCTGAAATTTAGTTACTTAATAAAACTCTAATGTTTAGATGCCATTTTTTGAAATAGAAATATAACAAAAATGCTAGAAATAAAGCAAAAATTAACTAAAATTACAAGAAAGAACTGTTAGAGTTCTTAAAATTTTGCCTTTGGGTATTTTATCTTATCTATAATATTTAAGCATGAAAGATATTGTCCTAAATTTTGAAAATCCAACTTATCTCTTAAAATATTGGATGCCAGCTGGGCGTGGTGGCACACACCTGTAATCCCAGTGTCTTGGGAGGCGGAGCCAGGAGGATCGCAAGTTCAAGACCAGAGGAAGTCTGCATAAGTTAGCAAGACCCTGTCTCAAAAAGTAAAGGAAAAAAAAGAGGGCTGGGGGTGCAGCTCAGTGGTCCAGCACTTGCATAACATGCAAGCGCGAGGCCCAGGGTTCACCCTGAGTACCACAAAAAAAAAAAAAAAAAAAAAAAAAAAAAAAAAAAAAAAAAAAAAAAAAAAAATTGAATGCACTTTTGAAGTTAAAATTGCTCAATTCACATAATTGCATTATAATTATTGCTATCATACAAATGCTCATTATACTGACATTTAGTATACTTACACTTAAGAATTTCTAATTTTCTCAATAAAATAATAGCAATCAGTTGTACATATATTTGAGACCATTTACTTTCAGTTTACTATGAGAAATTGTCAAAGGCAAATAGTATTCTAGTCTTTACACTTTTTTTTTCCATATTTCATAGTGGCTTAAGAGGGGGAAAAGGCACTGGCTTACTATCCCAGTTATAATTCAGGAAAGACCTTTCTAACTCTAGTGTAGTGTCAGAAATTATATACTCCAGAAGCAGATATTGAGATGGATGGCACAAGATCTTAATTACTGAGAATCCACAGTTGTGAATGAAAGGAGTCAGTTTGTGTAAAGGAAGAAATTCACTAGAATACCAGAATGACAAATCCTCAGCTAACAGACCAAAAAAGTTTGGCAATGAATGTTCCCTCTCACAATTTTAATGCCCCATTGAAATGACCATAATACCCCCACCTGACTCAGTAATCACGTGGGCTGCTATCAAAAGACAGTGACTTTGGGTGAGCTGAGCTGGCACTCTGCAGCAGAGGCTAGCATGAAGCTGAGCAGCAGAGGTTTCACTACTGCTGGCCTGAAGCCTGATTATCCTTCTTTGAACATGGAGTTGGGAAATGCACATCTGTGTCTACCCCATCTTGCCAGCTAGTTGTGTTCTGCTAAACTAACTCTGCACTTATGTTAATTTGCAGGCTCTCTCCTCCCTATGTTTTATTCTAATCTTAGCATGGCTCTCTTTATCTGCAGCCATACTACTATAGCATGGGATCCTGTCAGATCTCAGCAGCTAAGCAGGGTTGGATCTGTTTAGTACTTGGATGGGAGACCACCTGGGAACACCAGGTGCTGAAGGCTTGAGTAAAGGACCTGGCAACCCACTCCTAAAATACAATTAGCCATCGAAAACACTATGAATATCAGAGAAGCATGGCAATAGTGTTTCACCTGTTGTATATAGGGTCACTGTAAGTCGGACACTGACTTGAAGGCACCTAACAACAACAACAACAACAACAACAACAACAACATGGCTCTCTTGTGGCAAATTTTCTAACAAGGCTACTTTGTTTTTTATGGTTACCGCTTAAGAGTTAGGGCCAGAGTAGAAAGACAGCCAAGATAAACCACATACTAATTCATAAATGAATTATGCAAGACTACATGCCTACCTGATATTTGTCCTCACATTAAAATATTAGTTATTAGATAATGTTGTTTTCTGATCCACATTTAACACAGAGATCAACTCTCTATTAAGTGTAAGTGACTTACCAAGTTTTTTGTCTGAATAATAATGAATTTTCAATATTTAAAATATAACTTTAAAATGCATGTTTTAACGATTAATATTAAATTTAAAGTTAGTTTCCATTTATTTATGTATTTATTTAAGTTATTAATAAGTCTGATTAAATTGAAAGCAATAAAATTTAAAATTAATAATATGCAGGGCTGGGGTTTAGCTCAGTTGGTAGAGTGATTCTTTGAGCTGTCTGAGGCTCTAGGTTCAATCCCAAGCTCTGCAAAATGGGAGAAGGAGGTGGCAATCCACTCCCCAAACCATCTCAAAACAATCAGCCATTGCAAACACTGAAAACCCATCAGGGCATGGTGGAGCACTCCTGTAACCCTAGTGGCTTGGGAGGCTTAGGCAGGAGGATCAAAAGTTCCAGACCAGAGGCAGTCTGAGTAATTTTCCGAGACCATGTCTCAAAATAAAAAAAAAAAAAGGTAAAAAAGTGGGCTGGAAGTGGCAGCTCAGTTGTCCAGCACTTGCAAAGCATACAAGTGCAAGGCCCTGGGTTCAATCCCCATCACCACCAAAAAAAGAAAAAAAAAAAAAAAAAAAAAAAAAAAAAAAAAAAAAAAAAAAAAAAAAAAAAAAAAAAAAAAACACAAACCACTGAAAAAACCCTGAAGAGCAGAGAAACACTGACTTAGTGTTGGGCATGGTACCGTGTCAGGGAGTGTTTCATTTTATTGTATTTTGAGTTACTATTAGTTGACCTGACTCAATGGCACCTAAGAACAACAACATTATACAAATTGTTTTGCAAATATCATATCATCTAGTATTAACAAAATACTTAGAAGTAAGTATACTAAAATAACACTTATTGATATTTAATAGGCACCACATCAGTGTGGAAGTATTGCATGCACTACCTCATTTAATATTCTGCCCATTCCTAAAGTGGTTTTGGTAATACTGCCTACATTTTACAGATGTAAAGGTTAGTGCTCAAGGAGAAGTGCTTAACACTTAACAAGCACTTGAATATTTAACCACTAACTACACTCTACTCCGATGAAATCTCATATTTAGTTATTATCCTTACTTTCCAGGTGACAAATGCAAATTCTTCTTAAAAGTGTCTCAGACATTTGGGTACAAAGCAGTGGTTAAGAGTCAAACTTCTAAATAATTGACAATGGAACAAACAGTAAAGTATATTTATATAATTACTATGATTATTATTAATAGAAAATTAACATTTGTGAATAAGTTAATTTATTTCTCTTGATGGGAAATGTGTTTGAAAATCAAATATGCTAAAAATAATTAAATGCACACAATATATATACTATGCAATTTTTTAGAAAATATTATATCCTAATTTTGTTCAAAATTTTTCTACTGAAAGAAGCTTGAGATTTCATAGGTTTTAAAATAATAATATATATTTGATTTAAATCTTGCCAGTGTCAAATTCAATCTTCAGAATATACTATGAAAAACAGTGGAAAAATGCTTAATGTGCTCTTCTTTGAAATAGGAGGTATTCTTTTTTTGGGGGGTCTGTTGTTTACTTTAAAAATATGGAAAGACAGAGAATGAGCTTAAAATTTTTGGAAGTAATTCTTCTTATTCTTTCCTGTGAATTTCTCTACCAGTATGTACAGTTTTCCAATGAAGGGCTGTCCTTTCTTTGACTCTTTCTCAGAATGCAGGCTGACATGCTTTCATATCTGTGATTGATGAGGTGATGAGTCATAATTTATTCACAGTTCATTGAGGGCTTATCTTTTCTATTTGTGCATAAATATGGATATATACACATTTTAGAATATAATCTGCATTTCAAAATTTGAATAATGATTATATTTGAACAGGTATCAAATAGATACATTATTTCAGAGGAAAAATAATGAAATTTGTGTGAGTTAATTTAGATTTTTATCTTAAAAATGTAGCTACACATAAAATTATAAATTAATTTGCTCATTGATGAAAATATGAAGTAAATAATACTAAATGAAGTTATGAAGGCATTATGAATTTATTTCACTGTTTTTTCAAATTTCAAGTAATATTCTTATCGTTTTTGCAATCAATGTAAGTTATTAGCAAGGCTTCTAAGATATTAACTTTCTGAGAATGAAATATGCTTATACATATCCCATTACAATTATATCTTATTAAATATTATGCAGCTCAAATAAAATGACTTCTATTCAAATGTCTATTGGGATACTTATACCAATATATTAATATAGGTTTATCCAGAATGAATACATGGTATAGTAGTAAGATTAAATTATAATGATGTAAGTAGTCCTATTTACTCCAACTGATGTCCTTGATATTAGATGAATCGGAAAATTAAGAAAAATCCCTCTACAAAGAACTAATCAGCATAAACTTCTATAGAAAACATCACATGTACCTATACTGTAAAAATTTATGTAAGTGAGGCATAGTGTTGCATGACTGTAATCCCCGCACTTGGGAGGTTGAGGCAGGAGGAGTGACCCAAGTTTGAGCCAACCTGATCTTCATAGCAATTTCTAGGTCAGCCTGGGCTATACAGAGAGTCATATATATATATATATATATATACACATACGTACATACATACATACATACATACATATATATGTTGTTGTTGTTGTTGTTAGGTGCCATCAAGTCAGTATCCGGCTCATAGTGACCCTCTGTACAACAGGGAAAACACTATTGTCAGTGCTTCTCTGCTGTACATAGGGTTTTCAATGGCAGATTTATTTTTGGGAGGGGGTCGCCAGGTCCTTCTCCCAAGCCTACAGCTTCTGGTGTTCCCAGGCGGTCTCCCATCCAGTTACTAACCAGGCCCGACCCTGCTTAGCTTCCGAGATCTGACAGGATCGGATGCCACAGGGCTGCAGCTGCAGGCATATATATATACACACACACGCACACATATGTGTGTACATATACACCCATATGTGTTTTGTTATATATTAGACCATATTAAAACATTTAAGGGATTTCATAGTCAAAAGATTTTGTACTTTCATTAGTACACTGATATTATGAGATAAAATATCATAAATTTTGAGTTGGTCTGTAGCATTACTGTAACACTTATTTTCCTCTATGGTATATGATTATTATGCTATGATTCTCATTCTTAAGTCATGACTGAAAAGAAACTGATAGAACACTATCAGCCTACTTTTACAAATTTAGTAATAGATTAGTTGACATACCTTCTTTCTGTGACATTCATACCCACTCAAAATCAGTTATGGACATATTGCTGTGATAGCTGTGTTTATCCATAGAGCTTCACACAAAGTTTACTCAAGTCTCAAGGGCTTTGACATCCCAAAATATTCTTTGTTCTTTTGTCCTAAGGGGAGAGGAAATGTATAATATAATTACTGTTGGAATCATTCTGGTGCCGCTTTTCATCTATTTAACTAAGTACTGATAAAGAGAAATTGAGAAAAAAGGGAAGTTAGGTACCAGGACTATATTTTCTCTATAGAATTTTATAGGTTTGTTTATGCAGAAAAAAAAGAAATCATCCAAAAGTTTTTGTTAATACAACTGTCACTCAAGTGTTCTCAGTTCAATAGTTTGGTATCCATAAAAAGGAAGGAGCCAAGTGTACCATTTAGGTAAGCTTTCACATATGCTGTAGTATTAATTATACCTGGACCATAAAGTCAGACATGTTGCATGAACTATAAACTCCTGTGTCTGATGGCAATAGATGTACTAAAATGGCTAAAAATTTGTAGCGAACCTGACATTTATTATTCTTCAAGGAAAACTTTGCAGCTTCAAGTTCAGAAAAAATTTTCCTCATGCTTTTTTTTAAATTTGTTTTTCCTTTTATTCTTTTTTTTCCTAATTTCTTCTGATGGCTGGGATTATAACTTTCTTAAGATGACCAGCCAAGAAAGAAACTTAAGCAGGCAATTCACAGTAAAGAAGAGGATATTTATTGGGTAACTTCTATATAGAATACTTCAGAGTCCCTGCTGTCCTGTTTTTAATTTACCCCCAAAAATCAGGATTTTGGATATCAACCCATGCAGGTTTTTACTTTGATAAATGACTGAAAGGACCAAAATGGAAAGAACAGAGAAGAGAAAAAATAGCAAAGCTTGTCTGAAGGAGCACTACTGAAATGTTTTCATTATGGGCCTCTGGGGCTCAGTTCCACTATGGAAACCTTGAGGAACTTTGTGACTGCATATCAACCTAAGACATGAAAGAAGGTAACCCCTCTTTCTTTTACTTTGAAGTGCCAGTGGCCCACAGTTATACACATGCACCTCCTTAGCTGGGTAGGCTTTGACAATTGAGGCAGAAGAGCTCTGTTCAGAGAGCAAGAGATGTGGTAAAGTTTTTAAGGAAGTGTCTAATAGAGGCCACCTACCCTGGCACCACTCAAGACCTCTTGTGCTTTCATTAAACCCAATACCAAATACATTTGGTGGCCAGCCTGAAACTCTGCAAAAAAGTTAATGTGAGTGGTACTTGAGTAAGTCACAATACCCATGTTGTTGTTGTTAGGTGCCGTCGAGTCAATATCCGACTCATAGCGACCCTACATACAACACGCGAAACACTATTGTCAGTGCTTCTCTGCTGTTCATAGGGTTTTCAATGGCAGATTATTGGGAGTGGGTTGCCAGGTCCTTCTCCCAACAATACCCATAGTTCCACTTAATTCCTAGACCTTCACTGTTATTTGTTACCTCTCTCTTTTAGCATGTATTCTATATTACTTTCCCCCTCAGAAATACTTCAGCCAGTCTCATTTACTTGATGACTCAAATCCCTGAAGTAAAAGAGCCTTTAGTTGCTGTCCTTGTCAGGTAGTAGTAATTGAAATCCTGCATAGAGTTATCACTGAGCCTAGAACATCAAGAAATGCACTAGTGAATACCCTAGATGCCAGATACATACCTCTCTGGTGTGCTGCTGAAATTGCAGCAATATACAAACATATGTTAACTCCTGTTCCTGGCTACTAAACCACTAAAATGATAAGATTAAAATGATCCTATGACAGTTATAGTTTTAGGTTCAGTGGGATCTCTTCTTTCACTATAAATGGGTCCTCTGGTCTGAGTTAATACTATGTTGTATCTTTTAGTACAGTTGTGCTGAGATAGACAAACTACAGTCAGGAAAAGTAAACCTTGGTGTCAAGAACAATAAAGTTTAACTTTGTCCCTTATGGGATAGAAGTGATTCAATATAATCAATGTTCTATTAAGTGCCCAAATTATTTTTTGAAGGATAGTATCATAGTAAAGCCTGGTTGTTGGCTTTGCTTAACACATACTTATTTATCAAAGTTCTGTAATTCATAACTCTAGGCACAGTCCTGTCATATTTACTCAAAACTAAAAGAAAATTAAGATGTTGATCAAACTGAATTTTCATTTGAAACACTGGGGAAGTGCCTGCTCTCAAGCTCATTCAGGTTGCTGGTAGAATTCAATCCCTCCTGCTGCTAAGACTGAAGTCCTCATTCCTTGATAATGTTCTTAGCTCCCAGAGTTTGTCTGCATCTCTTGCTACCTAGTACTCTCCAGCTTCAAAGTCAATGACAAGAAAATATCCTGCTTGTTGAATTTCTCCCACATTTTGAATCTCTGTTTCCAGGAAGATTCCTCATTCCTTTTTAAAGAATCACGTGAGCCTGCAGTGGTACCACTGTGGCGTCCCATCCTGTCAGATCCGGAAACTAAGCAGGGTCAGGGCTAGTCAACACTTGGATGGGAGATTGCCTGGGAACGCCAGGTGCTGTAGGCTTGGGAGAAGGACCTGGCATCCCACTCCCAAAAACGGTCAGCCATTGAAAATCCTATGAACAACAGAGAAGCACTAACGATACTGCTTGCCTGTTGTACATAGGATCGCTATGAGTGGGACGCTGACTGGAGGGCACCTAACAACAACAACAACAACAACATATTTAAAGACATATGTGATTATATCAAGGTCATGGAGGAAAATCTCCTTAACTGCAACAAACTCATTTGAGACTTTAAGAAAATACCTGCCCACATTTAACATTGCATAGTTTTAAATGACAGCTCTTCATATTCACAGGTTCCGCCCACATACAGGGGGAAGTAAATTATGTAAGGTAAAGGGCATTGAGCTCCTTTTGGAATTTTACCTACCACACTCATACTGTGGCTTGCCAGAGGTCCCTCCCAAATCCACAGAAGTCTATTAAGTTGTTCTTTAGAAATATCCAAGCTATTTCCTCAGTAGTAGGGCATGGAAAGAACAGCTGTACTGCCTTCCTTTGAAGATGATGTCTTAGCAAGCTGAATATTTAATTGAATATTTAACAAGTTCACTAATATTACAGGTCCCCGAAAACTCTGTGAAGTTCATCTTCCTCATTTTGGCATACAATAGGCTTATTAAAGCATTCAGATTACTTATCATGTCTGATCACTAGTTTCAGTTACCATGATGCCACTAATATATCATGATGCTGTGTGAAATATCAATAATAATGTCTCTGAATTATGTTCTGAGAACAAGAGAAAGAACATAGATCTGAGGGAAGATTAAATGTGCATGGTTGCATACATTACATAAGAGAGAAATACTTCTGGATAGTTTTCCCAAAACAAAATTAGAAAGCATTTGTTAGAGCAATGGCTACATACCAAAGTTCCTCAGCCTACTGGAGGTGCTTCCAGACAAATCTGTTCATTGCTCTCCAGTTCAGTCCCTAGATTCAAGGGCTCTTCATATAAATCTGAGAAAATAAAAAATGGGTAACTTGTCTTTCTACCCAACTCCAAATATTCATTTATTTGGAATATGTCATGTCTATATCTAGTCAATTGTGGCTGTTCATCTTCCATTAAAACTAAATCAGATAGGTTGTCACATTTCTATTGTTTTCCACAGACTCAGCAATTTTTTCATCCTAGTGAAGCCCTATTAATCTCCTATCATTGAAATGGGAAAAAGGAAAAATTTCATTATGGCTTCCCGTTTCTATATTCCCATATTCCTGAAAGTCTGGGGTTCTTGCAAAATGCTATGGTATTTTGTAGAGGTAACTTTCCTGTTCATAGTTCATTCTGCAATCTCTGATTTGATTCATCATCACTATATAAACCATTAGCTGATGTTACAGTGAACAAGCTGAACTGTGCTGATTTTATTGGCCACTGGTGAAGGAATACAAGTTCCATCAACTGAGCCAAATTTCAGTTCCCAGGACCCTCGTCTCCACCTGACTAAAGAATTCGTTTATCTTTCAACATGGAAACTGTCCAGGGAGGCCTTGCTAGACTCTAGGATTAGTTCCTCTCTGATCTGAGAAGTTTCAGAGAAGAACAAAGGGAAGGTGGCAAAGTAGTGGAAAGATTGATTTTTTTTCTTTTTACTTAATTCTGAGATAAACTAGCCAAACCTCCTTTACTGTATGTGGTTGAGAACTGAGAGGCAGTGTGCTAAAAGTTGAGAATAAATAGCTCAGACCTCCAAAGGGTCTCAATTTCCCTCTACCAGAGTACTTCTTCATGCAGTGTCTTTATGCTGATATTTTCCCCTCTGACATTATATCGTAGATGTTTCTTCCCCTAGAGTTATTTTAGCTTTCTTGTCATTATCCAAATTGCACCACTCTGGAAAATTTGTTCCCTGTCTGTTCTTTCCTATCCTGTCTGGGTTTTGTATCAGCCACAGAGCTTCAGTTTCTGGCAAAATTCCCAGGAACCTGGCCCGGTGCCAGGAAATATTAATCTCTCAGACATTCCTGCAGTTCAGGAGAGGAACTTTTCTAATATAGTAGGCTGTCCTCAAATTGAATTAGAGACTAAGGGAGTCTTTTTCACTCCTTCAGTTCAGTGGCTCTCTTTCCTCCTTCCGATGGATCAGTCTAGCATTTTAGTTAGAAGTGAGGCTCCTATATAATCATATCCTACTATCTTCCAGAAGTCAATTGTAGAAATCTGTACTTAAGTCTCTAACAGTTTCTCCAGACTTAACATCTCCAAACTTTGAGGAGATCAATGTCTTCACAGGTATTGTAATAAGTATGAGATTTTTCCAAAAGTTCCTAGGTAGTTTTCATGATACTAGGTAGGATGATTTAGATATCCCTACTCTAGGCTGGTGGACATTTTTTTTTCCTTTTTCCCTTATTGTTATCCTTAGAGCTTATAAAGGACTATAGAGCATTAACAGGGAGTCAGTGGGCTGAGTTATAAACAGGTTTGTCTCCTTGTAAGCAAAGGTATTCAATTACTGATTACCAGCAGTTTTGTTCTAGGCTCTCATTTCAGGTCATATCCAAAGCATACGTTTTCCTGAAGGACTTCTCTTGTCACAGATACTACATGTATTTAGGGTAGTTGGTAGATTGCAAGCAAACAGGGCAGTATCTGGACAAATGACCCTCTCTACCATCCCTCTCCATAGAAATATGCCTATTAGCCGGGCACTGTGGAGCACGCCTGTAATCCCAGCAGTTTGGGAGGCAGAGGCAGGAGGATCACAAGTTCCTGACCAGAGGCAGTCTGCATAACTTAGCGAGACCCTGTCTCAAAAAGTAAAAAAAATGGGCTGGGGGTGCAGTTCAATGGTCCAGCACTTGCAGTAGAGCATGCAGGTGCAAGGCCCTGGGTTCAACTCCCAGTACAGAAAAAAAAAAAAAAAAAAGAAAGAAAGAAAGAAAGAAAGAAAGAAAGAAAGAAAGACAGACAGACAGACAGACAGACGACTATTAACACTCTCTGTGCCTGACCTCATGCCCAAAGTATATGTCTCCTAATTTCAATATGGTCCAGTTTACCATGAACTCTGGACCTCCAAGTGCCTTTATTTCAGACAAAGCGATATGTGACTCAGCCTCAGTATGCATAGATGAACCAGTCTGCTATATTCAAAAAGCCATTGTTAGCCAGGCACAACTGTAATACCAGCACTTGGTGGCTAAAGCAAGAGGATCACAAGTTTGAGGCTGGCCTGGGCTACAGAGTGAGATCCTGAGTCAAAAAAACAAAAAGTCATTGGAGTTACACAAAGAATATGTACTGTATGAAGACAGAAATATTGTAATTTTTACTATTAAAACTATCTTGCAGCTAGGAGCCTTGCCACATGCCTATAATCTCAGCAACTCTGGGGGCTGGGTAGAAAGATCGTGAGTTTGAGGATAGAGGCAGCCCATACTACTTGCCAAGACACTATCTCAAAATAAAAATTGAGAGGGGGCTGGGTGTGCAGCTTTGTGGTAGAGTATTCTCCTGGCATATGTGAGGCCCTGGGTTCAACCTCTATAGTAGAAAATAAAAAAATACTACCTTGCAAAGTTCCATCTTTCACACTCATTTTTATGGTGTCATGGCTCATACAATTAGAACTACCTTCATAATAATAGTAATTTATATTTCTATGTACTAGCAATAAACAAATTGGGTATGGAAAATGTTAAAATCAGAAAAACTATTACAACAGCAAAATTCTGCAATTCCTAAAAATATACTTATGTCATCAAGAAAACTTTTATCTTGAAAATCACAGTATGCAACTGAGGAAATGAAAGAGATTCTAAATAAATGTAGAGAGATACAATATACATAGGATAGAAGACTCAGTGGTTTTATATTGTCAAGTCTCCATGAAATATTCTATTAATTTAATTCATCAATTTAACTAGTATTAAAAAATTTAGTTTTTAAATTATTTTTTTAGAAATGCACACGTTAGTTCTTGAATATACATGGAAATGGAAAGGACCTAAGAGAGAAGGTTTTTTTTTAATGCAAAGTATAAACGTGGAGGACATACACTACTTGACTTCAAGCCTTCCTCTAATACTTCAGTCAAAAACAAAAACAGTTTGGTAATAAATAAAATATAGATACATAGATCAATAGAACCAATTAGATGGTGTAGAAAGAAACCCACCATATATGCCCTGTAAGTTTTTAATAAAACAACCAAAACAATTCAAATGGTCTTCTCAATAAATTATACTGAAACAAATGAATATTCCTATGTAAAAATAGGGCTGGGATTTAGCTCAGTTGGTAGCGTGCCGCTCTGCAGTCTCTGAGGTCCTGAGTTCAACTCCCAGCACCGCGAAATGGGAGAAGAATGTGGCAACCTACTCCCAAGGCAATCCTGAAACAGTCAGCCATTGAAAACCCTATAAGGGTCACTATGGGTCAGACATGACTCGAGGGCACCAGCAAAACCTAATGTAAAAATAAATCTTGTCCCTTTGCTCATACCATATTAAATTATGAAAATAAATGATAGATTTAAATTTAAAGACTAAATGTGTGGAGCCCTAGGAGCAAGTAAGATAAAATGTGTTTTGGAGAAATTCTATTGCTTTTCTGTAATTCCAAGTTAATATTTTCTTCTGCAGCACCTAGACTTTTACTAATGCCATTTAGTGTATTTTTCTCTCAAGGAATGTATTTTCATTCCTATACATTTGATCTGAGTTAATATTTCTCCTTATCATGTTCATACTTCCCTGTGCCATAGGTGCATAAATATTGGAATGAACTTATAAAAGGTATTTTAATATCAATCCTATTTCTGTCATCTCTGTCATTCCCAGATCTCCCTATATTGATTGGTTTTATCCTCATCTTGGGTCAAATTTTCTTGCTTATCAATATGTCTGGATATTTTGGATTGAGTGCTAGTCATTGTATTAGTGATTTTATGTTGGACATCCGATTTTTTTTATTTCTTTAAATATTGTTAGGGTTTCTTGGGGCTTGGATGCATTTAAGTAATTTATTTGGGGACAATTTATAATTTTACAGGATTGATTTTATGCTTTGTTGTTTTTGTTGTTAGGTGTCATCAAGTCAAGTCTGACTCATAGTGACCCTATGTAAATAGAACAAAACACTCCCCAACACTGTGCCATGCCTGACAACAGAAGTGGTCTGCCTGGTTCTTCTCCCAAGACTCTAGCACCCAGTATCCTGAAGCAATCTCCCATCAAAGTACTAACCAGATCTGACCCTAATTAGCTTCTGAGATCTGATGAGATTCGGATGACAGGGTGATATGGCTGTAGACTCCTCGAGCTGGACAGCATTCAAAAGACCACAAAGGAAGAGGTGTCTCCTCAAAGTAGAGTCAACCTTAATGATAGGAATGGAGTAAAACCCCTGGGACCTCCAGTTGCTAATATGGCATGACTCAAAATGAGAAGAAACACAGTGATTGCAACAATAGTCTCAAACACAAAAAGATTGTGTTCATGGCACAGTTTTTGGTAGTGCTTCATTTTGTTGTATATAGGGTCCCTATTAGTTGGCATTTCACCCTATCTCTTCAATTTGTACACTGAGCAAATAATCCAAGAAGCTGGACTTTATGAGGAAGAACTCAGCATCAAGATTAGAGGAAGACTCATTAACAACCTGTGTTATGCAGATGACACAACTCTGCTTGCTGAAAGTGAAGAGGATTTAAAACATTTACTGATGAAGATCAAAGATCATAGCCTTCAATATGGGTTACGACTAAACATCAATAAAACAAAAATCCTTACGACTGGGTCAGCATGCAACTTCACAATCAATGGAGAGAAGATTGAGGTTGTCCAAGATTTTGCTTTGCTTGGCTCTATAGTCAACTCCCGTGGAAGTAGCAGTCAAGAAATCAAAAGACGTATTGCTCTAGGAAAAGCTGTGGCAAAAGATCTCTTTAGAGTATTGAAAAGCAAAGATATCACATTGAAGATGAAGGTGCATCTGACTCATGCCATGGTATTTTTAGTGGCATCATATGGTTGTGAAAGCTGGACATTGAACAAGAGAGACAGAAAAAGAATTGATGCTTTTGAATTGTGGTGCTGGAGACGTCTATTGAATATACCATGGACTGCCAAAAGAACCAACAGATCTGTCCTAGAAGAAGTACAACCAGAGTGCTCTTTGGAAGCAAGAATGGCCAAACTGCATCTTACATATTTTGGACATGTAGTCAGGAGAGAAAAATCCCTGGAGAAGGACATCATGTTTGGAAGAGTGGCAGGTCAACGCAAAAGAGGAAAACCCTCCACCAGATGGATTGACACAGTCTCTGCAACAATGGGCTTAAACATAAATAAGATTGTTTGCCTGGCACAGAATTGGCAAGTGTTTCGATCTGCTGTACATAGGGTCGCTATGAGTTGGACTCGACTCAATGGCACCTAACAACAACAACAATTAGTTGGCATCTCGATGGCACCTAACAACAATTTTAATTTTTAGATAATGAAAACATTTAAACTTTTTCTGCAATTGTGTTTTGTGCTATTTTTGAAATCTTAGAGCAGACATTTTCTGAAATGGAGAGAGGTATTTTATTTATTATTATTATTATTATTATTATTATTATTATTATTATTCATTATTTGCAGTACTTGAGGGTTGAACCTGGGACCTCACACTCAAATGCTCTACCATTGAGTTGCACCTTCAGTCCATTTTTTTTGTTTTTTTAGTCAAGGTCCCACAAAGTTAAATAGGAAGCCTTTGGCTGCAAACTTGTGATCCTCCTGCCTCTACTTCAGGAGTCACTGGGCTCAAAGGCACATGGCTCCATATGGATAACCACAGGATAACCAATGGATAACCACACATAACAAGAAAAATCTCCCCTGGGCTCAGGTGCCTGTCAACCAAGGCCAGCCATGCTATCTAACTGTGTTAGGAACTGGGGTCTTTAGGGTAGAGAGAATTCCTACCTAAGAGTATGATTTTTAAATGAGAAAAACAGAAGTGCAAAATGTATTTGCTTAAGAGAATGTACAAAGAAAGCTATTTATCACTACAGAAGGTTTTGCATACTACCTCAATGATTATACCAATGATTAAATGTTGGAGATTTAATGGTTTGGCAGAACTCCTCAAACAAAGGAGGAGAACTTGCAGATGGGTTGTATATCTCTACCACAGCATCAACTTGAGATTTACTTTGCAAAATACCATGTATCATTCTTATTTTAAGAATTGTGTCTTTAAGGATCTTAACATAATTTGTAACATAACCAATTGAATTATTATTCAATCATTTTGCATAACTTTAAAGACTAAATTTGAAATCCTATTGTCAAAAAGGAAGAAATCATTAATTTATAAATATATACACTCACACATACACACACACAGACATGCATACCACATACAATTAATCCAGCTAAGAAATTTTATTTTAACTGGACCATGAAAACTTCCACATTTTTTTCTTTTTTTGGCCTGACTGTTTATTGAAGAAGACATTCACAAGTCTGGAACATAGTCATGAGAGTGTTACAAGACAATTTGAATTTTAGTTTGTAGCTCAAGTACAATGATGAGATAATGATATTTTTCAAGAGAATACACATTACATGATTTTTAAACATTTCAAGAATTTTTAAAATATAAATGGAAATTATTAGCTACTTGGCCAGTGTTAAATTTTAAAATTTACTAGTTATCAGGCTATATAGTCCATTTTCCTGTCATCTATTATATGTGGAAATGGCTCGGTTATATACATAATAGTCACAAATTTGCAGTTAACAGTGAACTTACCTAATCAAGGATAATAGAGAAGGTAAATACACATTAGATAATACAATATTACTTTCACATGGTAAATTTCCAAAAGTACTGTTTGGAAACACTTTTTACTCAGTAAATAACAAAAGAGAACAGAAAATTTTCTGTATTAATTTATATTCATGTGGTTGTATAAAATCCTAAATGGCTCACATCCAAATTAACAGAAAAATAAAAGAAATACCTGTTTAGGCCAGGCACAATAATGCCTTCCTGTAATCCCAGAAGCTCAGGAGGGGGAGGCAAGGGCAAGGGAACAAGGAGTTCAAAGCCAAAGGTGGTACAAGGCCCTGGGTTCAACTGTTTAGCACAGTGAATACGTACGTACATACGTACGTACATAAATATATACATACATACATACATGTTCAGAATGGCCTCCAATTTTTGAAGTAGCATATTGTTATGAGCCATCTGTTTTCTTGCTTTCCATTTTAAGTATTTTTCAAGTTAAATCCAATGAATATATGCCCATCTCAAGCTTTTTAATCACACAAGCAATTATATCTGAGTTTTCTATAGACCTTAATACACTCTTCGTATTGCTGTAACACTACTGAATAACAGAATTTTTAGCACTGCTCTTGAAAGTTTACATTGACTATTATCAAAATGTTTTCTTGTTCACTGCTTAAATGCATATAATTGACTAAACAAGCCTGTTTGCTAACTTGATGTGTTCTCTTTTATAACCATGAAGCAAAGTACTTTTAATAATTTGTTGTACATATTTTAATCTTTGGCCTGTACTGCATATATGTGTGTATATATATATATATATATATATATATATATATATATATATATATATATGTTGTAAGCCACTCAGACTGCTACAATAAAATACACTGTGCTAGATGGCTTATAACAACAGAATTTAAATCTTACAATTCTAGAGGCTGAGAAGTATAAGGTCAAGGTATGGGTAGATTTTCTGTGTCTACTGAAAGTCCACTCTCTGTTTCAGAAATGCTGTCTTTTCCCTGCAACCTGATGTGGGAGAAGGATCTCTTATAAGGGGAATAATCTTATTCATGAAAGTTTCACCCTGATGCCCAAGTCACAGCCAAAAAGATCCATCTGTTACTATTAGCACAATAGGATTAGGTTATAAAATGAATTTGGGGGAGACTCAAACATTCAGATAATAGCAATTAAATATTACCCTATTATATACTATGCAGCATATCAAATTCAACTAAACATTCCATGGTGGTAATAGCTATCTCTGTTGTGCTAAGAAAATAACATTTACTTGCAGAAAATTTAACAATAATATTTACAGTATGTTACTGTATTCCTGGATTGGTTGAGAAATATAGTTTTAAAATAGAGCTTCAGTTCAAATGCTAGTAAGAGCCATGCATAAAAACTTGGTTTATCTCAAATTAAGATTTTTACAGAAATATAATTATCTACATATTTTTAAGAAAAATTATAAAAGATGTAAAAATAACAACAACAACTTTAGGACATCAACCAATTTGTGGAGGATATATTATGGTGGATTAATAATTAGAATAACATATCAAGTTTTATAATAAAAATGAGTTTGCTCTTAAGTCTATAGATCTTGTACGTGGGATTTTAATACTAAAATAGTGCAATTAAAAGATTATCTTAATTTTTATATTTTATTATGGTTTGTTTTTCATGAGCTGCATTTATATCATTGTTGTTATTGTTAGGTGCCATGGAGTCGCACCTGACTCCTCGGGACCCTCCTAGGGTTTTCAGTGGCTGATTGCTTCAGGATTGCTTCAGGATTGCTTCAGGAGTGGATTGCCACATCCTTCTCCCATTATTTGCAGGGCTGAGGATCAAACCTGGGTCTTCAGAGAGTACAGCGTTGTACTCTACTGAGTTAAACCCTTCCCCTTCTTGCAATTAGCTTTCTAAATAAAGCCTCCCCTTAAGTGTGTATTACTTTCCTACTTAACATTTAATGTACTTAGAATTCCAATTTTATTATTTCTGCAGTCTTATTTGAGGATGACAGGGAATACTCTAATCCCAACAACTTGAGAGGCTGAAGCAGGAGGATCGCAAGTTTGAGGCCAGAGGCAGCCTGCGTAACTTAGCAAGACCTTATCTCATAATAAAAAAATAGAGTAAAAAAGTGGGCTGGAGGTACAGCTCAGTGGTAGAGCACTTACAAAGTATATGTGAGTCCCTAAATTCACCTCTCCCAGTAAAGAAGAAGGAGGACGGGGAGGAGGAGGAGCAGGAGGAGAGAAAGGAGAAGGAGGAGGAGGAGAAACACTTTTGTACTACATTTTATGTGCTTTCTATGTGTCAAACAACATTTAAAAAGAAACAGAGTTCTCTTTGTAAAAAAAAGCAATGCAATTTTAAAATACAAGAATTTTTGCAGTGGCATATGAGTTTATTTTGACAAATGTATTCGATTAAAACATTTGAGCAATGAGTGTGTCAAAGTGTAAGAAACTGAGAATTTGTATTACTTAAGGTGCACCAAATAATGTATAACTATATTTTAAGTTGGCTTTCTAATTTCCCCAGTATTGCTAATTTCTCTTGGTCAAACACTATCCTGTAGGAGATGCTATGTGTTTGTCCTGCTTACTCTGCCAGCAGGGCCAAAGAGCTGGTAATGACACAAATCAATTCACTAAATTCATGGACATTTTTTATCTTGAGACAGGGTCTTGCTAAATTAGGCAGGCTGCCTCTGGCCTTGAGCCTGTGTCCTCCTGCCTATACCTCCAGAGTTGCTGGGATTGCAGGCATGATCTACCACACCTAGTTTTAATTGTTTTCTAAGTTTCTGAGACAGGAAGCTAAATTATGCAGGTTGCTTCTGCCCTCAAATTCACAATCCACTTATCTCAGATTCTCAAATCACTGGAATTACAGGTGTGCGCAATTATGCCCAGTTCCATTAAACATTTCTAATGTTTAAAAGAGTGGGGGCTGGGATTTAGCTCAGTTGGTAGAGTGCTGCGCTGCAGTCACTGAGGTCCTGAGTTCAATTCCCAGCACCGCAAAAATGGGAGAAGGGCCTGGCAATCCACTCCCAAGGCAATCCCGAAACCGTCAGCTATTGAAAACCTATGAGGGTCGCTATGAGTCAGATACCGACTCAATGGCACCTAACAACAATACAATGTTTAAAAGAATTCAAGGACTTCTTTCCTCCTGTCCTTCACCCCCTCTCCATTACTTGCAAACAAATATATGTTACACATTGTCAATAACAAAATGACATGATCATAAGCTTTTATAACAAAGCAGTGATTTAAAGATGGAATAGGCTAGTAAATGGAACCTGTTGTCCTCCTAAAAACATATGGTGAAATAAAGTATCTGCCATGTCCTTTACTATATACCCCTAAGTATCACTGTCTCCAAAAGCAAGGAGGATGTAATCATGAGTACAGCTGACACAATGAATATGATTCTGCTTCTTAGGCAAAATGTAAAATAATGCCCTTTTGTCAGAATCCATGCAATTGACTTAGCATTGAATTCTCTTCCCTAGTGGGTTTCAAGGAAAAAAATTAAAAAGATTCAAATGTCCTTGGAAGAAAGGGATACAGAATAACTTTACCATAAACTACCAAAAGTCATGTAACTATTTCTAGGCTATTTCCTCAATTACTTATCTAGTGAAATAACTTCAACAAAAGATTTTGAAAAAAAGAAGAAACAAAACCACAAAAAGAATGATAGTATAACATAAAATCAGAGTCTTTAAATGCTGAAGGTAAAGCAAAGGGGCTGGGTACAATTCACCTTTACGAAAGAAAGAAAGAAAATGAAGAGTGGGAGCTGGGTGCGGTGGCGCACGCCTGTAATCCCAGCGGCTAGGGAGGCGGAAGCAGGAGGATCGCAGAGGCAGGCGGTCTGTGTAATTTACGAGACCCTGTCTCAAAAAGTTAGAAAAAAAAAAAGTGAAGAGTTACTATTTTACTGTTGAAGGAAATTTTTTAAAAATGTGAGGGAAAATAACTTTTAAAGCACTGATGCAGAAAATATAAAGAAAAGCTTAAATAAGAGTATGAAGTCAAGAACAAAGATTTGGAAAATGAAAATCAATTGCATAATTATCACAAGGGGAAGATTAAAGACTGTATAAGTAATTTAAAAGGGCAATTACAAACAATAACTAAAGATATTAGAATTCCACTCGTGTACATTGTTGTTGTTGTTAGGTGCCGTCAAGTCGGTATCCGACTCATAGCCACCCTCTGTACAACAGGGGAAACACTATTGTCAGTGCTTCTCTGCTGTTCATAGGGTTTTCAATGGCAGATTGATTTTTGGGAGGGGATTGCCAGGTCCTTCTCCCAGCCTACAGCTTCTGGTGTTCCCAGGCGGTCTCCCATCCAGGTACTAACCAGGCCCGACCCTGCTTAGCTTCCGAGATCTGACAGGATCCGATGCCACAGGGCTATGGCTGCAGGTATGTGTACGTTGAGATTTTATAAAATAATGACTTGCAGGGCAAGGGTAGGGGTAAAGCTGAATTCTGATAAATTATACATACATTAGGAAAATATTTAAAAATGAGAGAAATGCAATGATTATTCTGGTATATTGAAAAAATAACAGGAATGATGCAAGTTTTAAATTATATAAAGTTACAAACAAAAAAACTTTATATATTATAAAGTTAAAACTTTTTCATATTGATAATGACATATGCTGCTGCTTGATCTATATTTGTAACTTTGATTTCTTTCTTAGGATATCTATAAATAGGAAAGACAAAAAAGTTCAAAATGTTACAACTACGACAGCACTGCCTTCAAAATGTAAGAAACTAAAGATAGACTGTTAAATCAGAGATGACTGACTAATATTTACTGCACATGAAACTTTACACATTTATTTAAATAGAAATAGCATACACCATACACCAAGCAACCAACCAAAAAAAAAAAAAAAAAAGCCAGCATCATCATGCATGCCTGTAATAACAACTACTTGGGAGGATGAGGCAGGAAAATTGCTGGTTTGAACCCACAGGCAGCCTATACAACTTAACAAGTCCCTGTCTCAAAATAAAAAATAAAATAAAATAGGGTCTGGGGGTGCAGCATGTGAGGCCCTGTATTTAATCCCAGTATTGCAAAAAAAAAAAAAAAAAAAAAAAAAGATTTGGAAATGCAATCAAACTTCACAGTCTTTTAGGGTATTAGAAAACCTAATTACAGGTTTGTTACAGAAAACATTACATAATAAAGAAATGTGTCCATTCATAAGATTGAGAAAGCATTTCAGGCAAAGCAGCCCAGACTTGTACTGCATTCTCTCCATAGCAACAGAAATTGTAAAGTCAAGATCACTAAAATATCTTTGAAGAATGTTCACATAAGAAAACCAGCCTCACAGCCATGTCTTCACTATTTTCTTATCTGCTTATGAATATGGAGGACTCTAAGCAGGCTAAGCTGACTCTGAAGAACGATAAGAAAAAAAATTTAAAAGAGGATTTAGACATAGGTATATTAAATTTAAGATGAGCTGAAGACATCTTGGTGCAGTAGGATACACACATCTGGAATTCAAAGGAGTCGTGGAATCGTGATCACGTAGGGGCTATTTAAAAGCTAAAAAAAAGCCTACACAAGAGGTGGGTACAGAAAGCAAAAAGAAAAGATTTGATGATTAGCCCCTGGAGATTCCCACATTTAGAAGTCTAAACGAGATTTAAAAGTGGGAGAAAATTAGGAAGACATGACATGTTACTCAGTATGCTAAGAAATTCACGAGAAGCTTCAGTTGTATATTTTGGATTAATTATAGGTGAAGATGATTGCTATTCATTCTCTCATATACAAATATTATTTCTATCTACTGCACATAGGCTCTTTTATCCCTGTGTTTTACTTTCCACTTTTGCCTGAGGATGGCCTTAATATCCTGTTAAATTTATGGATTTAAGTTGTAACAATTTTTTTATTATTTTTATGTCCTATGGACAACGTTTTCTGTTTTTGATCCTAAGAAGTCTTTGAAAGTCTGAGGACTAAAGGAAAATAAATAAACCATTGCTTTTCTTGTTTGTTTTTGTTGGATATTTTCAAACATAATACATTGGATAAAGTTCATATTTTTCATGTTTTGACATTTTAAGAATTTTACTAGAATGAACAATATTGCTTAACACTGAAAAACTTGAGGAAGAAATTTTTCTACTCCACATTTTTGAAACACTACAATTAATACCACCTTTGGTGCAGTCATAATATAATGATTATGGAGTGCAGGTACATAACTTTTAATATTTTAATGTTATTGCTTTTTTAAATTGAATACAGTGTGTTAATAAATTTAAATGGGAAGCCAATTACTCATTTCTTTTGCAAGAAGAGACTTAAATTGGGATTAATGATTGGAAATGCACTAAAAATGCTTTGTTGAGATAAAATTGATAAGCAAATATTTATATGAAATGAGAACAAACAACATGATGAGTTTTGAAAAACATATAGATCAGAGGAACCCTCACCACACCAAGACAGTGGACATTTCCTCTAGTTCCAATGATTTCCTGGTTTCAGTTTTTACCTCTCTTCCTCTCCACATCATCCATTGACAAACATATAATACATTCTATTATTACATATTAAAGTGCATGTTTTGGGAATAAATCTAAGCAAAGTACATATACCTTAGTGTTCATCCAACTGTCTTTTCCTGGGAATAAAAATTTTGAAAATCAGCCATGTTTTTATTTTATTTCATTCATGTAGTTTCACACATCAATAGTTACTTCCTTTTTATTGCTGAAGAGTACAACATTATAGGGATATATCTCAATTTATCCATTCACCGTTTATGCACATTTAAATTATTTACAGATTTTGGTTATTAAAAATAAAGCAGAATGAATACTCATGTACAAATTTTGTACATACATTTTCATCTCTTTTGGGAGATACCTAGCAGCAGAAGGTTGAATATGTTAGTCAGTGTGGGATCCTATAACAAATAGTCCAAAGAAGTCCAAGATCAAGGCACCAGCAGACTTGGTGTCTGGTAGAATTTCAGTCTCCCCTTCATAGATTGTGCTAGTTGCTGGGTCTTCACATGGTGGAAGGGTGAAAGGCGAAAACTTGCTCCCTCAGGCCCATTTTTAAGGCAAAATTCCCATCCATGAGGGAAGAACTTACATGGCCCAGTCAATTCCTGTGTATATTAGGTCACCCATATACAGCACTGTTATGCTACACTGAGCAACTATTCTGCCTCATTCAGCTCTTGTGGTAGCAGCTGGAAGAGGCTCTTAAACACCACCCATCAGTGTCCTACTTCCTGAATGCAGATCAGCAGCCCCAGACACCCAGGCATCTTACTTACCTCTTACATCACACCTTGGGGCTGGCACCCACTCTGTCTCCTGCAAGACCAAGCTTGCTTGGAACAGTGAGTCTGAGTGCTTCCATGACTCTTTCCATGGTCACAGGGGACTCAGTGAACTCTCATTGCCCCTCAGCCTGTGCTGTGCCCATCCCTTCTATCTGACCAAATCCATCTGGCCATTTCATTCTAAGACATAGCATCCTAGCAAGAGAAGGACATATGGTGGGTGGCAGTTGGTTGTTAGACCATTTTTGAGGGGCTCATGAGAGTTTCCAAGGAGGAGAGGAGATACTGAACCAAGATATCAGTGCTACCACTCCGTTGTGCTCTTCATCTGAAGGACTGACCTTGCCCATGTGCAGTCACCTTGTAAAGTTGGAATTGACTTCTTCAGCCTGGTCTGTAAATCTGGCCTAAGGTGCAAAATGAAGGATCCAATCACCAATGTCAGGACCAAGATATGTGAAGCTGAAGGGGGAATGAAAGAAGCCCAGAGTGCAGTGTTTATAGCTCATAGTCAGAGGCCAGAGGGGTTGGGGTAAGGAAATGTTTAACACCAAGAAATGTACAGATATCTTTTAGAATGGCTGCCTGTAGTCTGTCTTGCTTAGTAATAGCTATAAGCATTATGCAGAATTTGATAGAGGTTCTTGGATTTTCAAATGTAGACATTATGGATTAATTATACTCAATTAATTGTACCTTTAAATTTCTCCATTTTTTCTATCATTAAAACACTAAAATATAAGTGTACTTACCATGGAAATCACATAAAGAAGTTGGGATACTATTTACCCAAAAAGAAAAAAAATAGACTGCTACTTCTTTAAATTAAATTTCCCCTATATATTTTATTTGGAGAAAGATGTGGCGGTCCACTCTCAAAACAATCCCAAAACATTCAGCCATTGAAAACCCCACAAGGGTCGCTATGAGTTAGACACAACTGGATGGTAACTAACAACAACAACAACAACATATATTTCACAGTATATTTCTCAATGAAATTAATCTAGGCCACCCATTCTCTATGAAACTATTTTCAGAGGAATCAAACTATGTCCACATCATCTTTCTAAGGCATTAAAGCTGTTTCCCAAACATCCAGTATATTTTACCTGTTTTATTTTTTATCCAGTGTTCCTCTCTATTTACTCTTGGGTTAAAAAGCACTTGCTTAATCCATGTTTATGACTACTTGATATTTATAGGTAGATTTCATGTCCCCTGATAGATTTTTCTTAGTCCAGCTCATAAAGTTTGAGATATTTTAATCCTTTCTCATTAGTCGATCTTTTCACTCACTTAATCTCTCATATTGCTTTTTTGGTGAGCTCCTAGTTTTTAATTACTTATGTCTTTCTAGGATTGGGATGTCCATAACTGAAAGTGTTCAAATAGGTGAATTCACAGCAAATAAGATAAAGAGAAATCATTAATTTCAGCTTATCTAATTTAACAGAAGCTACATACAAAAAAGCTCACCTGTATTATTTATTTTTTTATTTTATGGTTATGATATATATAATGCTATTTTTAGAAAACACTAAATTTTATCTCTCATGTATATTTTCCATACTTTCCTCTATATGTGGTATATTTGGTATTATAGTTAATGCACTAATGCTCTAATCTGAGACTAAACTAGATGTCTACATCTAAGATAGTTATTGCTTCTAAACTTTATTAAATATTTGAGTTGCTTCTTGATAAGATCAATGGTATTGCATCAATGTTCATAGATGCTTAATGTCACAAATCCAAATATATAGCAAGCACTCAGTTGCAACAGTTGTAGGGAATTTACAGAATGAATCAAAATAATTCTGGATAAATTTCTTTTTAAAGATTAGAATTACTTTTCTGAGTGCAAATTTATTTTTTAAAAAATTACCTTCCTGTAATCCCAGCAGCTGGGGAGGAGGAGGAAGGAGGATCACAAGTTCAAGACCAGAAGCAATCTGTGTAATTTAGCGAGACTCTGTCTCAAAAAGTAAAAAAAATAGGGGGGGGGGCACAGCTCAGTGGTCCAACACTTGCAAAGCATTCAGGTGCAAGGCCCTGGGTTCAAGCCCCAGTACTGGAAAAAAAAAAAAAAACTTGAAAAAATGAGCTAATTTAAAATGTGTAAAAATGATGGTTTAAACAAAGTAACACATAATCCAATAAATAAGTTGACAACAGAACTGGACAGCTCTCGAATGAATAAATATAAAGAGCTAATAAACATAGGAAAAAATGTTCAACATCTTTAGCCATCAGAGAAATGCAACTCAAAACTACACTGAAATTCCAACTCACTCCAGTCAGAATGGCTATCATCAACAAAACAAACAATAAATGTGGGCCAGAATGCAGGGAAAAGGTATCCTTTCACATTGTTGGTGGAAATATAAATTAGTCATTATGAACGTTCATCAGAAAACTAAAAATAACACTGCCATATGATGCAGCTATACCATTTCTGGTATACTCAAAGGAAGATAAGTCATCATACCACCCAGACACATGCACTTTCCTGTTTATTGTAGCACTCTTCATAACTGCAAGGGTATAGAATCATACCAGATGTCCATCAGCAGATAATTTGATCAAAAATGTGGTATGTATATGCTCAATGGAATATGATTCAGCAGTAAAAACAAAAAGAAAGAAAGAAATTATGTCATATACAGCAATGGAATGGAACTAGATATCATCATTTAAGTCAAATAACCCAGACTCAAAAAGAGAAAGACTGCATTTTCTTACTCATGTGTGGGAGCTAGATTTACCTGAAATGGATGTGTGTGTTTGTGTGTGTGTGTGTGTGTGTGTATACAATTGTACATATCTAAGATACTCGATGACCTATCAGGATAGAGGAGGGGACTAGTGGAATGTGGAAAAGGGGAGAAGATTAGGAAAATTGGGAGGGTGAGGAGGAGCTACATATGGAGTAAAGAGAGAGCAAACAAGTGTAAAACATAGGATGAAATTATATGAAAATTCCATAATGAATCTCGCTATACTGTATGCAATTAAAAAAATTCATACTATACCTTAAAGTATGTACAATTATCACTACATGCAAATCAAAAAGAAATTTGTAAAATGTTTAAGGAGATGGAAATATCAACAATCCTGATTTGATAATTGCACAGTGTATTGTTATGTTAGGTGCCATTGACAATTAAAACGCTTAAAAAATAAAACCTAAAAATGAGAGTTTAATTTGCATTTTTGTGGAAACAGATTCATTTAAATATTTTTAAAAGATGACTACATTGGTCATAACAGAGGAGAAATGGCATTTAGGCTTAACATGACAGCATGCCCAGGGCTTTTTATGTTATATTGATATCAAATAAAGAAAATTCTGCCACTTGAGAACCCATGTATCTCAAACATTCCATTTAGTATTAAGGTCTGATCACTTCATTTCTTACATGTTGTTAAACTGATATTTACAGGATATTCATTGCCTTGACAATGTATAAATCCAAGTTAAGCTTGTATTGGAGAAGAAAAACCTCATCTTTGTGAAAGGTCATGTACTTTCTGATTACTAGCCACAATGAGGAAAAAAAATCACCAAAACACAAACACTGCATTTTCTATAGACTAAAATTGAATCTCAAAATGAGACATCAGCCAAATCAGGATCATTCACAAGAAGAAAGCACTTTGTACTCCTAACTCAAGGAAAGGTAGTAGATGGAGAGGTGAGGAGTTAACAAATGAAAAGAGAAGCCATCTCTGGGCTATTTCTTCTATTCAACCAAACATTAGGAAAGATATTTATGGAACAACATGTCTTGAGTAACACCATTTTCAACTTTCATTGCAGTCTTCCATATCACACTATTGTAGGTATGAGAGCTCAGAAAACTATAGAATAGCACTGTACTTTCATCAACTAAGACTAAGAGATAACCTAATACTAGACTCTTAGAAAAAAGGCACATAGATCTGAAATGAGAAAAAAAATCCTTTGGCATACCTTATGGGATTGTAAGACTTTGCTGCACAAAATTGTATAGGTGAAAAAAGATATACCACTGCCAATTGCACACATACCCTTATTCAGTCTTTCAGTCTCACAGGAAACAAACATTTCACAAACCTCCAGGATATGGGAGGTTTTTTGTTTTTTGTTTTTTTAAAATAGAACAACAACAACAAAAGGATAACTCAGGCAACCTGGCACCTGTGGTGCACAGGGGTGATCTTAGCTATTCAGAAAGCTGCAGGCTCTTATGTTCCAAGATAGAGGTCACCTGTGCAAATTAGTAAGATCCTGCTTCAAAATAAAAAAAATAAGAAAAGTACTAAGCATATGGCTCATTAGTAGCACACTTGTCTAGCATGCATGAGGGTCTGAGTATAGCCTCCTAGCACTCCAAATAAATAAACAATAAAATGAATACAATAAAATGAATAAAATGAATGACAAAAATTAGGATTCTGGAGATGGTGAGTTTCTATTTCAGAAACACATAATTCTCCAATTATCCAAGCAGGAAATTAATTTTATGGAATGTTCTAGAAGATTCCAGGGCTCCTGGAATTTGCTGATGCTTTCATCTGGTAACAAGCTCTCATGCACCCTATTACAAAAATCTCATATTTTTATAAGACAAACTAACTATGTACAATTATACTGAACTCAGTGATTAATAATAAACTTCCCTAAAAGATAACAATGGGAATTTACTCTCAAGGAATGACCAAAAATTTGCTTTGCAGTACAAATATCCAGAATAACTTTTGCATTTTTGCAAGTGAAACTGCTGTTTAATTGCTGTTTATAGTACAATGTCACTACCTACCCTGTGGTTCTCTTAAATACTGCCGTAATTATCAAGTTAGGGGATGTATAATTACCGTATTTAGAAGTACTAAGACATTGCTTATACTTAGTGATATTCTCTACTCCCCAGTAGTTGTCTACTGTAAGCTCAAATGACAATGATGATAATAATCTCAGACAGGGGGATATATTGTTCTCTCCACTTTTTCTCCCTTGTAAGCGTATTCATACCTCATAGCACCATCCTTGCCATCCCCATTTACTTTATGATAATCTAACCTGGCTAAGATTGAAGGATATTTATTCTGTCCTCTTTATGACACAAGGTCATAATGTGATATTTCTCTAAAAATGTGTATTTTCCATTTTCCTTGTGCTCTAAGATCAATGTTGTGTTAATATATAAGAGTAGTACAACATGACTATTTCCAAGACTGTGTAAGACACTTGTATTTTTATACCATATGGTAAACTTTTTAATCCTAAATGTCTACCTATGTTTTTTTCACTATGCAAGGACATTTGACAGTGTGGATCACAAAAAATTATGGATAGCATTGAGAAGAAGGAAAACCAGGGCACTTAATTTTACTCATGAGGATGAGGAATCTGTACATGGACCAGAAGGCTATTGTTGGAACAGAAGAAGGAAACACTGACTGAAATAAAGAAAAGTGTGCATCATGACAAGATTCTTTCACCATAGTCTTTCAATTTCTGTGTTGAGCCAATAATCTGAAAAGCTGGACTTTACAAAGAATATGGCATCAGGATTGGAGGAAACTCATTAATAGCCTGCATTCTGCAGATGACACAATTCTGCTTGCTAAAAGTGAAAAGGACTTGAAATATTTACTGAAGACCACCAAAGGACAGAGCTGCCGGTATGAATTGTGCCTCAACATTAAGAAAACAATAATCCTAACAACTGGGTGAGTAAGCAACTTCATGTAAGTGGAGAAAAGATTGAAGTGGTCAATGATTTTGCTTTACTTGGTTTTATAATCAACACTCGTGGAAGCAACAGTCAAGAAATCAAAAGAATCTTTGCATTTGGAAAAGATGTTGCAAAAGACCTCTTTAAATTGTTGGAAATTAAAGATGTCACAGTGAAGATGAAGGTGCACCTGACTCACGCCATGGTATTTTCAATTGCACCATGTGGTTGTGAAAGTTGGATGTTGAATGAGGGAGACAGGAGAAGAATTGTTGGTTTTGAATTGTGGTGCTGGAGATGAATATTAAATGCATCATTGACTGCAAAAAGAACTGACAGATCCATCCTAAAAGCGCAAACAGAATGCTCCTTGGAACCAAGGATGGCTAGACTGTGTCTTTTGTATTTTAGGCATGTTATCAGGAGGGACCAATCTTTGCAGAAGGACATCATGTTTGGGTGAGTGACAAGTGAACAAAAAAAAGGAAAATCCTTGAGTAGATGACTTGACATAGTGGGTACAGCAATGGGTTAAACATAAAAAAGATTGTGTTCCTGGCACAATGTCAAGGAGTTTTGTTCTGTTTTACATAAGGTAGCTATGAGTTGGACCTGACTCAAGGGCACCAAATGACAGCTTTTATTCTGATATGAATCACTTTATTTTTATTCTTGTGAATTGTCATTTCTGCTTCTTTTCTACCTATCTTTAACCTTTTCTATAGTCACCCCCCTCCTTTTCTTCTTCCTTGTTTTTCCTTTTTTCTTCCTTTCCTCTCTTCTCCCCTCCTTTGCAATCCTTCTTTTCTTTCCCTCTTCAATTTTTTTTCCTTCATTCTTACTGTTTTCTTCCTGTTTTCATTCTTTTCTTCCATTCTTCTCTTCCTTTCTTCTTGTGCCTATAATTTCTCTTTGTCAATTTGTAAACATATAGAGAGCTCTATATGCACTTATTAGGCTTTTCAGAGATGTTAATCTTGCAGATTTTAATTCTTCCTTAATCTAAGTGAAAGTATGTGCTTGTGTGTGTTTGTGCAACTTTTTCCTGGCTAGAAAAACCAAAGCCAGTGTGAGTGACTGCTTTAAATCTTTAAGTTTTATTAGTTGTTAATTATTAAAAAAAAAAGCTGGATGGATATGTACTGCCTATGGCAAATTATCTTGTTGTTTGTTAGGTTCTATCTAGTCAGGTCTGAATCATAGTGAACCTATGAACAACAAAACTAAACAGTCCCCAACACAGTGCCAGCAACACATGCTTTTTTATAGTTAGGGTCATTGTTACAGCCTCCATGTTAATCCATGGAGTTGAAGGTCTTCCTTTAATTTGTTGGCCACCATTTTCCCAAACATGATGTCATTCTCCAGGGATTGGTCCCTTCTGTCAACATGTCCAAAATACATAAGACAAAGTATATCCATCCTTTGTTCCAAGGAGCACTCTGGGTACACTTCTTCTAAGGATGGATCTGTTGGTTCTTTTTGCGGTCCGTGGTATATTCAATATTCATCTCCAACACCACAATTCAAAACCATCAATTCTTCTCCTGTCTCCCTTATTCAATGTCCAGTTTTCATAACCATCTGGGGTGACTGAAAATACCATGGCATGAGTAAGATGTACCTTCATCTTCACTGTGACATCTTTAATTTCCAACAGTTGAAAGAGGTCTTTTGCAACAGCTTTCCCAAATGCAATGATTTTTTTGATTTCTTGACTGTTGCTTCCATAAGTGTTGATTGTAGAACCAAGTAAAGCAAAATCTTTGACCACTTCAATCTTTCCTCCTTTTATCATGAAGTTGCCATCCTTACTAAAGGAGCACCCTAGTGGCATTTCTTCTAGGATGGATCTGTTGGTTCTTTTGGCAGTTCATGGAATATTCAATATTTGTCTCCAATACCATAATTCAAAAGCATCATTTCTTCTTCTATCTCCCTTGTTCAATGTCCAGATTTCACAATGACGTGATATAACTGAAAATACCATGCCATAAATTAGTCACACCTTTGTATTCAATGTGACATCTTTACTTTTCAACAATTTAAAGAGGTCTTTTGATTTTCCCTGTGCAATGAGTTTTTTGATTTCTTGACTGCTGCTTTCATGGATGTTGATTGTAGAACCAAATAAAGCAAAATCTTGGACCACCTCAATCTTCTCTCCATTTGTAGTTTAGCTGCTCACGGACCCAGTCGAAAGGAATTTTGTTTCCTTGATGTTGAGACACAATCCATAATGAAGTCTCTGTTCTTTGATCTTCATCAGTAAACACTCCAAATTCTCTTCGGTTTCAGCAAGCAAAATTGGGTCATCTCCATAATGCAGTTTGTTAATGAGACTTCCTCCAATCCTGATACCTCATTCTTCTTCATACAGTCCAAGTTCTCAGATTATTGCTCAGCATAGAGACTGAAGAATTATGGTGAAAGAATACAGCTCTGATGCACATCTTTCTTGACTTTAAAACAGATAGTGTTTCTTATTCTGTTTGAATGACTGCCTCCTGGTCCATGTACAGATTTTTCATGAGCACAATTAAGTTCTCTGGTTTTCCATTCTTCTCAATGTTATCCATAACTTGTTGGGACCCACACAGTCAAATGCCTTTGCATAGTCAGTAATACATAGACATCTCTCTGGTATTCTCTGATTTCTGCTAATGTCCATCTGACATCAGCAATAATGACCCTGGTTCCATACCCTCTTCTGAGTCTTTCTTGATTTTCTAGCAGTTCCCTATCAATAAACTGCTACAGTAACTTTTTAATGACCTTTCCCAAATTTTACTTGCATGAATTATTAATGATATCATTTGATAATTTCCACATTCTGTTGGATCCCCTTTCTTGGCAATAGGTACATATACGGATCCTCCAATCATTTAGCTAGGATATTGATAGTTGAAAATCTACTTCAATGAGATACATCTGTTTGATAATTAAATGTATAAATTTACAAATGAGGCAAAGAATAATTTAAACAACTTTTTTCTCAAAAGATACTGATTAGTTTCAAGATTTCAGTAAATACAAGACACGTATTTTAGAAGTAGGAGATAAATACACATAAATTCAAAACAGCAAAGTTCTATGCATTTATGTTGGTTTGTATTTTATTTTCTTTTTTGTCAGCATTTTATCAGCACTGTATAAAATGTATGTGCCCACACAGATGTTAAAATGTGCATAAGTCCTAAAATTTAAGGAACAGATGGCTGAATAAATGTGATTATTTGCTAAATATATCTATAGGTAATTTATCTCTAAACTCAGATTACACACACACACACACACGTGTGTGTGTGTGTGTGCATAGTCCATATATATATATATGTGTGTGTGCATATATATATATAATATATATATATATATATATATATATATATATATATATATATATATATATTCCACTAGTAGCTTTTGTATCATTTTAAATTACATTGTTGAAATCCAAAGAGGTCTCACCTCTGTGACTTAGAAAAGATACTGATTCTAAGAATGATGCTCAAGAGAGAGATAGAGAGAAATATATTCAGAGATTATTAAAAAAGAATCCTCTAAAAATTGATGGAAATTTTTCTTTACATTTTCTCCTTCAGTTTCCTCAACATGTTTGCATTTCTTCTTTACAACTTCACTGGGGTGATGAAAAACTGAAAGATGTAAAAAGGAATTGGGGGCTATCTAGGGAGTTTGAACTAGAAACTACATGGAGTGTTTTACTGTTTGCATACTTAGTTACATCTAATAATATATAGTTAATAATATAATATTGTGCTCAGTTGCATCATTAATCTGATTTGTAAAGTTAAAAAATTCATTCATCCTACAGTATAACTTACCACCAATTCCCTTAGAAAGAATTGGAAAAATTTCATCCAAAGTCACCAATATCTACCCTTTTTTATCAAGGAACAAATATTTCTATTATATCTCCCACACTATATTCCTCAAGGATCTTTAACCTTTCACTTGGAAGCAAGCAAGACATGGAAACATTTGACATTTCAAATGGGCAGTATGACAGCAGATTTTCCCCTATACATTGTTCTAATGCAAATAGTCATTGTTTAATTAATATGTGAATTTTACTTAGCTCACTCATTTGCCCCTAAAAACAGCTACAGAAATATACACTGCAGAAACAAACAAACAAGGAAATTTTTTCATAGTTAAAATAAAATAAATTATGTAATAACCAGGACTAATGATAAGGAATTAATTAAATGGAAATTGAATATTAGAAATAATTAGAATAATTTAAATGAATTAAATTCTAATACTTTCCAGGGTCTTTTATTTATCTTTAATCCCCAATGTTAACTCATTGTTTATGACATAAAACATTTCATGTAATCCTTTTCAGGTAGAAATATTAATGCTTCATGTAGGAGAAGGAGAATCCTTCTCCTATATGACATTCCATTCCTGAAGCAACACTGAAAAATAATCAACCACTGAAAACCCTATGAGGGTCTCTTTGAGTCAGACCTGACTTGACGGCACCTAACAACAACAACAATTAATACTTAACACCTACCATTATAGGACAAACTGTCAAAGAAATGTTGTGTGAATGATATGATTTTCCATTTCTACATTTAAACAGTAATTTGACTAATTGCAAAAATACAAATATGATTCAATTGCATTTAATTAATTGATTGATTATAAGTATTAGGTGTATTGTTTTTATATGTAAAGGATATATATATATATATATATATATATATATATATGCTTTATCTCCTTCAGAGTCTCCGTTGTTGTTGTTGTTAGGTGCCATCGAGTCAGTATCCAACTCATAGAGACCATCATAGGGTTTTCAATGCCTAATGGCTGTTTCAGGAATCCCTTGGGAGTGGATTGCCAGGTCCTTCTCCCATTTTTGCAGTGCTGGGAATTGAACTCAGGAGCTCAGAGTCTGCAGCACAGTGCTCTACCAACTGAGCTAAATTCCAGCCCTCAGAGTTTCTAGTTTTGAGTATTTTAAATGTTTGTCTGTTTCCTCTATTACTATTTCTTTCCTCCTTTCATTTCTATCACTATCAATCTTACTATGTTTTTCATCACATATATTTTCCACTGGACATCTTATAATTTATCTTTATTTCTGAGATTGCTTTGTGTATTAGACAGCTTTGTATTGCTACATAAAATTGCCTGAAGTAATTGAGTTATAAGAGAACAAGTTTATGTATCTTAACAGTTTGGAGGTTCGAGTCTAGGAATCGGTTGCCTGTTGTTGTATCTGATGAAGGCAGAGGATGGCGATAGTAAGAGCACATTTTAGAACAAACACTCACATTATAAGCCAGAAAGCAAAGAGCAGACCACTCTAGGGTATCAGAGTCCCCTTGGAGGAAACACCTCTAGTTACTTAAGGTCTTCTCACTGGGTCCCACCTCTTAAGGATGGATATCACTTTCCAATACCCCACCCTAGGGAGCAAGACACTACTCATAGGGCCTTTGTTGAACATTCATTCAAACCACAGTGCTTTTTTTGGTATCTTTCCTGATTTCAGTCAACTCATTTAATGTTTGTATGAGTTTTCTTCATTTGTATTCTGATTTTGAATTTTGTATTTGCTTTCCTGTTAGCAATTTCTTAATTATATTTTGCATTATATTGTATGTATACTATGCAATATACAAAGTGCCTTTCTTTTGTGCTTCTTAGAGAGAAGTGTTTTAATCCACTGAAAAATTTTAACGTTCTTTGTTGTTGTTCTATTTGAATTTTATATACACTAAATTTTTTCTTTGTATCAGATTTATGAGCTTTATGCAAGAGAATAAGCTAAAATAAATTGAACTAGCAAGGTTAAAATAAAATGATCAATAAGCATAGCAAATTAAACAGAAATAAAATGCAGGTTTATTTATCAATGTAGAATATAGTCTCCAAATTATTAAATGAGTTAAATTTATACTTAAAATGGTGAGAAATTATGATGCTTGTATACCAGCTCCAAATACCCACCCAAAAAGTACGATAGCAGTAAAATTTATAAAAAAAAATAAACTACAGGAGAGCTTCCTACAGCTGTAGCACTGTGGCATCCAATCCCATCAGATTTCAGAAGTGAAGCAGAGTCAGGCCTGGTTAGTACTTGGATAGAAGATTCCCTGGCAACACCAGGTGCTGTAGGCTTGGGAGGAGGACGTGGCAACCCACTCCCAAAAAACAATCTGCTGTTGAAAACCCTATGAATAGCAGAGAAGCATTGACAATAATGTTTCCTCTCTTGTACATAGGGTCGCTATGAGTTGTGCACTGACTCGACAGCACATAACAAGAACAGGAGAGCTGTGCCTGGTGGTGCATTCCTGTAAACCCAGCACGTGGGAGGCTGAAGTAGGAGGAGCAACACAAGTTCAAGGCCAGCCTGGACTACATAACTACATAATGAATTCAAGGCCAGCTGGGACTACACAGTGAGACACTGACTCAAGAAACAAATAAAAAAACTTACATGAAGTAAACAAAGATAGACAAGCAACACCCACCCAAAATAAAACACTTTAATTTACAACTCTAAATCCAAGACATTTCAACTGGAAAAAAAAAGTAAGTACAGAGAAGAATAATTAACAATAATAACAATATAATTAATAAGGTGCTGTTTTTGTTAGATGCTGTCCAGTCAGGTCCAAATCATAATGACCCTGTGTACAACAGAATAAAACATTCCCTAACACTGTGCCAGGCACATGGTCTTTTTATGTTTAAGCCCATTATTGCAACCACTGTGTCAAACCACCTACTGTGGGTCTTTCTGTTTTTCATTGACTTGACACTCTCCTAAACCTGCTGTCCTTCTCCAGGGATTGGTCCCTCCTGGCAATTTGTCCAAAATATATGACACAGTCTAGCCATCCTTGCTTCCAAAGAGCACTCTGGTTACACTTCTTCTAGGCCAGATTTGTTGATTCTTTTGCCAGTCCATGGTATATTCAATATTCATCTCCAGGACCATAATTCAAAAGCATCAATTCTTTCCCTGTCTCCTTCTTTCAACATACAGCTTTCACAACCATATGATGCCACTGAAAATACCATGGTATGAGTCAAGTGCACCTTCCTCTTCAATGTAACATCTTTATTTTCAACGCTTTAAAGAGGTCTTCTGCAACAGCTTTGTCAAATGCAATGTGTCTTTTAATTGCTTGACTGCTGCTTCTTTCAGTATTGTCATGTTTAGGTGCTATCTAGTCATGTCCAACTCATAGCAACACTCATGAGGTTTTCAATGGCTGGTTGTTTCAGGATTGCCTCCAGAGTGGGTTGCCATGTGCTTCTCTTGACCATCAATATTACTCATTGATATTACAGACACTTTTGGTTAGAAACTAAGAACTAAAAAAAATACACAAACTAGAAATAATACAGAAGTTAATATTTGATTACATAACACTATATATCTTGATGTGCTTTCCCAATAGATTAAACATTGGTAATTTATGCACATGAAAAATAGTAACTTTAATTTTTTCTTTATTATAATGTGCTTTCTGGCTTTGACATGAAAAATATCACTTTCTGCTTCACTAGGAAAGGTTTGTTCAAGGAAAATGTTATTTTCTGTTATGATGGAAGCACCTACTATTCAGCCTAATTGAGATAAGAATTTCCTTTGCAGGGAATAGATTTGATTTATTTAACAGATATTGGTCTATTCAAGTTTTCCATTTTTCTTTTGGCAGCTAATATAATTTCTCTCAAGAAATTTTTCCATTTTCTTTAAGTTATGAAATATCTTAGCATATAGATTTTATGATGTCATCTTACTTTTTCTTTTTGTTAGTGTAAATCTTAGCAATGTCTCCTTTATCATTACTCATTTTGTGTATTGCATTTCTGTGATTCTTTTTTTTAATGCCCTAATCTTTTAAAGGGCTGGGGCTTAACTCAGTTGATAAAAGGCCGCTCCGTACTCTCTCAGGACCTGGGTTTTACTCGCAACACTGCAAAAATACGAGGACATGTCAATCTACTCCCTAAGCAATACCAAAACCAATCAGATATTGAAAACTCTATGAGAGTGATGATGAGTTGGACCTGAGTAGATGGCACGTAACAACAATGCTTTTAAAAGTCAAATTTGGGGTTTGTTAATTTCCTCTATTCTTTGCATATTTCACTGATTTATGCTCTTCCATTATTTTCACTTTCTCTTATTTAGGGGGAGAGGGCAGCACTTGCTGATTGCTTTCTCATTTTTGAGTTGTACTTAGGTCAGCTAATTTTCAATCTTGTTTTTTTTTTTTTTTACTATATCACTAGAGTAATAAATATGTCTTGGGGGAGAATTTTAACTACAATCCAAATGTGGACATTTCTATATCTCCATTAGTAATCTGTTTAAAATATGTTCACCTGGATTACTGATGTTAAACTATATATTTTTCTCTCATACTTTAATTTTTAAGTGTTTTTCTCTTTAATCTAGGCACTTCTGTTGTTTCTAGTCATTTTTCCCTTAATAATTTCTGACTTAAATTTATGGCAGTCTAAGGATTGTTGTTGTTGTTGTTGTTGTTGTTGTTGTGAGGTGCCGTCGAGTCGGTATCTGACTCATAGCGACCCTCTGTACAACAGGGGAAACACTATTGCCAGTGCTTCTCTGCTGTTCATAGGGTTTTCAATGGCAGATTGATTTTTGGGAGGGTGTTGCCAGGTCCTTCTCCCAAGCCTGCAGCATCTGGTTTGCCCAGGCTGTCTCCCATCCAGGTACTAACCAGGCCCGACCCTGCTTAGCTTCCGAGACCTGAGGGGATTGGATGCCATAGGGCTATGGCTGCAGGCAAGTCTAAGAATAGACTATAAATAATTTCAACATTTATTTGTTGAAGTTTTCCTTATGGCCCAGAATTTACCAGTTATGTTAATTGATGCATAGATATATAACAAATAAATGAAATCTGTCATCATTAGGGGAAAAGTACATGCTGCTTTGGACAAAATTTTAATTGTAATGGTCAGAACTTTACTGATTTTTTGTTCTCCTTGATCTTCCTATTTCTCCTTTTTCTCTGTTAATTATACACATGTACTTGGAGACAAAATATATACATTATAAAAATCATTATAATCCTCAACTCAGTGATTCTTTGTATATTCACAAAACTCTGCAACCAACATCTCTCCTAATACTAGAATGGAGCTGGGATTTAGCTCAGTTGGTAGAACACAGCTCTACAGTCTCTGAAGTCCCGGGTTCAACTCCCAGCACCACAAAAAATGGGAGAAGGACATGGCAATCCACTGCCTAGGCAATCCTGAAACAGTCAGCAATTCAAAACTCTATGAGTGTCACTATGAGTTGGACATGATTTGAGGGCACCTAACAACAACAGCAACAACAACAACAATACTAGAACATTTTTATCATGCTGAAAAAATTCTGTGGAGGGTTCCATATTTATAATAATTGTGTGAAGAATTCCATAGAACCACTCCCTGACAAAACAAGCATTACAGATTTAAAAGATAATTTTTAAAAATCAACCATTTAAAGTTACTAGATGTTTCTTCAATACATATAGCTAATTAATAAAATGAATGATTCCTATTTCTTAATGAATGATTATTTTCATGTCTTTTTTGATCCATTTTGTATCTTCATTGGAGAAACATCTTTTTAAATCTTTGTTATTTTTTATGTCTTTTTATTATTGAGTTGTTATCATTTTTTTTACCTATTCTAGGTGAAAATCTGTTATCAGATTCATGACTTGTAAAAATTTTCCCACTCTGGCAAGTTTTTTTGTACAATCATGATGGCATCCTTTGAAATACATGTTTTTAATTTAATAATGTTTAGTTCATTTGCTTTGTTGCTTTGCTACTCCTGCCTTTAGGGTCATATGTAAGAAATCCTTAGACAAAGATCATGACAATTTTCACTTAGGTTTCTTCTATTTTATAGTTTTATGCAGTGTGATCAAAAGATATGGTGAATGCTAAAATTCAAAAAATTTACATTAAAAGACACATTGTGATTGATCCTCCTCAAAATACTCTCCTGGCTTCAAATACATGTTCCATCCTGCTTGCCACTTACTGAAGGAGTTATGGAGATCCTCTTTCATGAGAGTCTTTAGTGATGACATTGTGGCAACCTCAAGATCCTATACTGATTTAAAATGTTTACATTTCATGATCATTTAGACTTTGAAGAACAGCCAGAATTCACATGGTGCCATATCCAGTGAACAAGGTGGGTGAGGATATACTGTATTGTTTAGATTTGACAGAAATTGCTCTACCAGAAGCAACCAGTGATAGAACATTTATCATGATGATGTAACTAAAGACACTCACAAAAGAGAACTTAAAGAATTGCTTCAGAAAGTGGCAATAACAATGTGATAGATGGACTTGAAGCCAAGGAGAAATATTTTGAAGAATTAATATATAGTGAATTATATATATCACAGAGAATTATGGATAACATTGCGAAGAATGGGAATACCAGAGCACTTAATCATACTCATGAGAAATCTGTACATTGACCATGAGGAAGTCATTTAAACAGAAAAAGGAAACACTGCTTGGTTTAAATTCAGGAAATGTGTGCAGCAGGGATGTATCCTTTCACCATACTTCTTTAATCTCTATAATGAGCAAATAATCCAAGAAGCTGGACTTTATGAAGAAGAATGAGGCATCAAGCATCAGAATTGGAGGAAGATTCATTAACAACCTGCATTATTCAGATGACGAAACTCTGCTTGCTAAAAGGGAAGAGGATTTGAAACATTTACTGATGATGATCAAAGAATACAGCCTTCAGCCTGGACTGTACCTCAACATCAAGGAAACAAAAGTCCTTGCAACTGGATCAGTAAGCAACTTCATGATAAATGAAGAATAGACTGATGTCCAAGATTTTGCTTTACTTAGTTCTACAATCAGTACCCATGGAAGCAGGAGTCAAGAGATCAAAACATGCATTGCATCGGGAAAAGCTGTTGCAAAGACCTTTTTTAAACTGTTGAAAAGTAAAGAGTCATATTGAAGATGAAGGTTCGCCTGACTTATGCGGTGGTATTTTCAGTTACATCCTATACTTCTGAAAACTGGACAACAAATAAGGGAGACAGGAGAAGAATTGATGTTTTTGAATTATTGTGCTGAAGAAGAATATTAAATGTACCATGGACTGCCAAAAGATTCAACAGATCTGTCCTAGAAGAATTGCTACCAGAGTGCTCCTTGGAAGCAAGGATGACTGGACTGCATCTTACATATTTTGCACATGTTGTCAGGGGTACCAATCTCCTGAGAAGGACATCATGTTTGGGACAGTAGCAAAAAAATGGATGACCCTCAACTAGATGACACAGTGGCTGCAACAATGGACCTACGTGTAAAAAAGTTTGTGTGTTGGGGAGTGTTTCATTCTTTTATACATAGTATTGGTATGAATAGGACCCAGCTCAACAGCACCTAACAGCAAAAATAGCAACATTTCTTTTACTGCATTTTTTAAAAATTTAAACATTATTTTTATTCACACCTCATAGTTCTTTTAGTTCTTGGTATTTGATACAATTTGAGTTAATTTTTCATATAATTGAGGTAAGGATATAACTTCATTCTTTTTTTGTGTGTGTATATCTGATTTTCCCAGCACTGTATGGTGAAAATATTATCATTTCCCCATGGACTGCTCTTTGTCCTTTTATTGAAAAGAAATAGACCAGAGATGAATAGATTTATTTCCAAGTTGTCAGTTCTTTTAGTTGACCTATGTGATTATTTCTATGCCAAAAATCACTTTATCTCTATTATGTTAACTTTGTAACAATGCATGTTTTGATTTCCTGACTGCTGCTTCCATGGTTACTGATTGTAGAACTAAGTAAAGCAAAATCCTGGAAACCACAGTCCTTTCTCCATTTACCATGAAGTTGCTTACTGACCCAGTAAGTTTCAAAATTGGTAAAACAGTCTTCTAAATTAGTTCTTCCATCTCAAGATGACATTGGCTGTTCTATATCTGTTGAATATCCATATGTTTCAGTATAAACTGTAAACAAGATGGCTGGGATTTTTATAGGAGTTTTGATGAATTTATAAATCAATTTATGTATTTTTTATTTTACCAATATTAAACTTTCCAATCTATGAACATGGAACAACTTTTATTTATTTAATTATTTAATTTCTTTAAGACATACTTCATAGTTTTCAAAATGTTTGGAGTTTGAGTAATTTTATTTTAATTATCTTGTTTTTAAGATATGATCAGTAGAATTTTAAATTTCATTTTGTATTTTAATACCTATAGTATTAATGCCAGTGATATATTTCATTGATCTTGCATCCTGTTAACTTGATAAACTCATTTCTTAATTTTGATATATCTTAAGTGTCTTTCATGTATACAAGATCATCTCATTTGCAATAAGTTCTACTTTTTTTATCCAATATGAGTGTCTTTTATTCCATACTTTTCCTCATTAATTGTCCTGGTTTAATTCTCTAAAACAATATTAAACATTATAGAAATAGGGAAAGTAGATACCTTTGTCTTTTTCTTGTTATAGTGGCAAAATTTTGAATCTTTCACCATTTAGCATAAAGTTAGCTGTAGGTTTTTCATAGATGTCCTTTGCCAGCTATTTCTAGTTTAATGTGTGTTTCTACCATGGAAGGTGGTTTGGATTTTGCCAAATGATTTTTCTGCATCTATTGAGATAATCCTGTGGGTTTTCTCTTTTATTCTATTTATATGAGGTAATATCTTGACTTTCATGTGTAGGAACTACATTACATTTCTGTGATAAATCCCATATGATCAGAAATAATCCTTTGTATATGATTCATTTCTTGGATTGCAGTGGTTTTTGAATGATTTGTCCAAAGATAGAGAGAATATTGGTCTTTAATTTTCTTTGCTGTGATATCCTCATCTATTTTTTGATATCAAGATAATACAAGAAGCCTAATACAATAAGTTTGTATTATATATTTTTCTTTATTTAATTTTTCAATAGTTTGGAAAGGATAAATATCAATTTATTTTTTTTTCAGTAACTGGGCTTCACATAATAAGCAAGTGCTCTTCCATTGAGCTGTGGTCTGGAAATCCACTGCTTTTTGTTATTTGTACTTTGAGAAAAGCCCTCCATAAGTCATGCAGGCTGCCTGAGCCCTAGAATTGATTGTCCTTATGCCCCAACCTCCCAAGTAGCTGGTATGTCCCACAATACCAACCTCAATTATTCTTTAATCCTTTATGTCGGGAGCCATAGGCCCGATATGAGTTAAAAAGTAATGCCTGCATAAATGTACACGTGCCTGAGAGCTTGGCTACGTGACAAACGTGACCATAGCAGGAAGCTCTGCTACCTGTGGAATGGGGAAACAGCACATCAGAGGCTCTGTGACTGAGGGATGTGCAGTGCTTCTGGTTCCTTAGATCTGAACTTTGTTCCTTCATTGTCTCTTTAGGATTAATCTGTTGCTAGGGGATAACTAAGCTGATTGTAAACCTTATGACTGTTACAAAGTCCATTGTACTGCAGTTACCTTTGTGAGCTGTCCTTTGTATCTCCTTGAGTTACTATATTAACATGAGTATAGATCTGAACTTTGTTCCCTCATTGTCTCTTTAGGATTAATCTGTTACTGGAATGCTAAATAAGCTGATTGTAAACCTTATGACTGTTACAAAATCCATTGTACTGCAGGTACCTTTGTGAGCTGTCCTTTGTGTCTCCTTGAGTTACTATATTAACATGAGCATAGATCTGAACTTTGTTCCTTGATTGTCTCTTTAGGATTAATCTGTTGCTGGGGGCTAACTAAGCTGATTGTAAACTTTATGACTGTTACCAAGTCCATTGTATTGCAGCTACCTTTGTGAGCTATTTTTAGTATCCCCTTGAGTTACTATATAAGCATGAGTATAGAGAATAAAGTTTTGCTCAAGACCATCAGTCTTGGCCTCTTTGTCTCCTTCATCCTTGGCTCTCCCCTTCACCCGGCTGGACCTCGGCACATGGCGCCCAACATGGGGCAACCTCTGAAGGTATGAGAGACACGCCCGACGGACCCCTTTCTGCTCACTAGAAGCCAGGTAAGTGAAGGGGCATTGGAGACGAAGATGGGCAATAAATCAGGAAGAATGCTGTATGTACATTCATTACAGCACATTTTAAATGCACGAGGCATAAAGATAGAACCTCAACAGTTGTTGCGTTTTATAGAATTTGTCACTCGTGTATGCCCTTAGTTTCCTGAGATGGGTACTATTGATTTAAAATTATGGTCTAAAGTAGGGAAGGAACTACAGGAATATTATGAAGATAATGGGCCTGCAAAAGTACCTGCTGATACTTTTGCTTTGTGGAGGTTAGTCAGAGATGCAATCGATATTAGAAATGAATTGGATAAATTAAAAGATGGAAGTAATCACGAGCAAGCTTCAGCTGCAGAGGAAGAACCTATTGTAGAAGAAAAACCTGATCGCCCAGGAGGGTTATATCCCAATTTAGACAATTATGGCACCATTCAAGGGGATAATAAAGATGATGAGTGGCTTCCTCCTCCCCCAGAGCCAGCAGCCTTTCTAGCAGAAGGGCATAATGAAATAGAAACTGAAACTGAGAAAAAATTGAAAGATATTCTAGATCGATTGACTTTGTTGGAAAAACAAAAGTCATCTCAGATCCTGGAGCCATCAGCTCCATCTTATAACCCAGAGTATACCAACCCATTTAAGGAATATTTTACACCCGTCCCTGCTACCATTGCAGTGGCGCAAGTTCCTCAAATTCTGTTAAAACCTTTTACATCTACCACCAAAGTTCTGCTTACCCCACTACAACAAGCGGTACAGTGGGGAGCAGAAAAGGGAGAGGATAGTCAAGGGTTTACATTCCTGGTAGTAGAAGTAATGGATGCCCAAGCAAACAGAGTCTGAGCGCATGAGCCCCTTGAATTTAAGATCATAAAAGAATTAAAAACGGCCATATCTCAATATAGGCCCAACACTCCTTATACTCTATTTTGGAATCTTTGGGAACCCTTCCCCCCACTGATTGGAAACAATTATGCTTGCTTAACATCTGGTAATTACCTTATTTGGAAATCTGAATTTTATGAAGAGGCCTCTCGAGTGGCACGTATTAATGCTGGACAGGGAAATCCCAACGTAGTCTTTGAGATGTTAACTGGAGAAGCTCCCTATGAAGATGTCCAGGCACAGATAGTTTATGACCCTTGTGTGTATGCAAAAATTAGTACATGTGCAAAAAAGGCTTGGAAAAAATTGCCCACTCCTGGAAAACCCCCCCAATCTTTGTCCAATGTTAGGCAAGGGCCTAATGAACCTTATTCTGATTTTGTTGCACGTTTGTTACAAGCCTCCGGTCGTATCCTGGGAGAGTCAGAGGATAGCATGACTGTGGTCAAGCATTTTGCATATGAAAATGCAAATAGTGCTTGTAAAATGGTTTTACGACCTTTTAAATCTAAGGTCACTCTAGATGAATTCATTAGGCTATGCTCTGCCATAGATCCCTCGGTTACCCAGGGGTATGCTGCCGCTTTACCGATGAAATAAAAAAAATTGCGAAGAATACTTAGCTGGAATTAGTGGTGTTAAAAAATGTTTTCGCTGCGGCCAGGATGGTCATTTCAAGAAGGATTGTGCTCAAAATCAGAATAAAAATACTAAGTGGCCCACCAAGGCACCCGGGCCTTGTCCACTTTGTCAGAGAGGTAATCATTGGGCTTCAGAATGTAGATCTAAAACGACTAAGGATGGCCAGCCTATCCAGTGGGGAAACTTGAACAAGGGCCAGCCCCAGGCCCAGAACAAACAGCAGGAGGTACGATTTGTTTCTCAAAACAATCCTTTCAAAGCCTCTGTCGAGCAACCGCTAGCAGTGCCGGATTGGACCTCCACTCCACCACCTTCCACATATTAACTTATGAAATGGGCCCCCAAGCCTTATCTACTGGAATTTATGGTCCTCTTCCAAAAGATTATTATGGCTCATAGTACGTAGAAGCAGCTTATCGCTGAATGGACTTAGTATCCTTCCAGGGGTAATAGACAGTGATTATATGGGAGAAATTAAAGTAATTGCTAAGGTAGATAAACAAATTGTTACTATAGCTCCTGGACAGCATATTGCACAATTATTATTGTTACCTTTAAAAGTAAAGCAAATTCCGTACAAAAAACAACACCAAGGTCCAGAAAATTTTGGATCTTCAGATGCCTATTGGGTCCAGACAATTGGACAAACTAAACCCAAATTAAAATTAAAATTAAAAGATAGGATTTTTGAGGGCGTCCTGGACACCAGAGTTGACATAACTCTTATTTCTACCCATGAATGGCCCCCACATTGGCCTGTTACTGATAGTTTAACTCATTTAGTAGGTATCGGACAATAAAATAATCCCAAACAAAGTTCTGAATTAATTGCCTGGGAAGATAATGAGGACCATTCTGGTTTAGTATGGCCCTTTATAGTGGAAGGAATTCCATTAAATTTATGGGGTAGGGATATTTTATCACAAATGGGAGTATTTTTATACAGCCCCAATGAAAAAGTTACAGCCATGATGTGTCCCCAAAACTTTGACCCAAATAAAGGCTTAGGAAAAAATCAACAGGGCATTATTGAGCCCCTTAAAGTAACTCCTAAAAATAATCGATTTGGATTGGGTTTTTCCTAGGGGCCATTGACACACCTGTAATTTATGCTGACCCTATTATATGGAAAACTGATGAGCCAGTTTGGGTCAATCAATGGCCCCTTACATCAGAAAAAATACAGGTGGCTAATGAATTAATAAAGGAACAATTACAAAGGGGACACATTGAGCCCTCTATCTCTCCATGGAATTCCCCTATTTTTGTTATAAAGAAAAAATCTGGAAAATGGAGACCTTTACAAGACTTAAGAAAAGTAAATTCCACTATGGAACCTTTGGGAGCACTTCAACCAGGACTCCCTAAATTTTAAATTATTTTCATAAAATTCAGTCTCTCCTACATGCTCGAAGCCAACCTTTTATCATCACATATATTCGAGCTCAATCTAAATTACCTGGGCCCCTTTCCATAGGGAATGACCTTGCTGATGCACACATTTGCATGGCTAATCTTCATCAGGTCCAAGACTTTCATAAAAAACATCATGCTAATAGTAGGTACTTACAGAAATTGTTCAGTGTCACTAGAGAAGCTGCTAGAACTATAGTTAAAGATTGCCCTGACTGTCAGCCATTCTTGTCTGTTCGTCATATAGCAGTAAATCCTAGAGGTCTACAAGCCAATCACACTTGGCAAATGGATGTTACTCATGTTCCTAGTTTTGGTAAATTACAATATCTTCATGTTATCATTGATACTTTTTCCAGTTATACAGTAATTTCCCCCCTTTCTGGAGAAAAGGCGATACACATTATATGTCATTGTTTGTCAGCCTTCTCTATCCTCAGAATACCTAAATTAATTAAAACCGATAATGCCCACGCATATGTTAGTAATCAATTTCTACATTTTCTTAAAACCTTTGGTATTGCTCATAAAACCAGCATTGCCTATAATCCTCAAGGACAAGGCATTGTCTAATGGCTTCATCATGATATTAAAAATTACCTACAAAAAATTAAGAAGGGAGAGTTATATCCAACTACTCCTAATAACTATGCTGCAAATATAATGTTTATCTTAAATTTTTAAATTTTAGACCATGATGGACGCTTGGCAGCTGATAGACATTTCTCTGCTATTACTAAACAAAAAGCATGGGTTCAAAGGAGAGACCCCATGGAAAATCAATGGAAAGGACGCGACCCCGTGTTGATATGGGGACGAGGATATGTTTGTGCTTTTCCACAGGATGCTGATTCTCCTCGTTGGATTCCTGAGCATTTGGTGCGACATTCTAGTCCCAGCCCAATGCAAGAATGAAACCTAAATCAACAAAGGAATTCAATGACATCCACAATGGGAGTTATGTCATGGGGAAAATGGAACTAAAATTCAAGTCCCTAGAACTAATTTTACTATTATAGACTGGGCCCCATTTGAGAACAATTCATTAAAAGGATTAACAGAAGGACTTTGGACTATAGATCATCAAAATTATCATAAGGACTTGTGGAGATTAATATTAGCCATGGGAACTGTTAATGTATCCACTATTGGGAACTTTACACCTTCTAAACTCACTGTCAAGCCTGGCAGTCTTAGGCTTGTGTTCCAGATCCATATCAACTTGTTGTAGGAAATGTATCTGTTGACTACACTTCTGAAACTTTTGATGTTAACTGTACTAATTGTAATCTGACTAATTGTATAGATGGCATAGGGTTAGGCCAACAATTGCTTGTTCTTTATAATCCTTCATTTATTATGTTACCTGTTAATTTGTCAGAAGAATGGTATAGTGAGGCTGGTATGCAAACTTTGCTAGAAATCAAAGAAATGATTTTAGCCAGTCACAAAAGAGTCATTGAATGGTTAATCATTGGAATAGTTTCCTTAGTTACAGTGACTGTTAGTTCTACAGTTGCAGCAGTAGCCTTAACACAAAATATTCAAACTACAACATTTTTCAATACCATGATGAATAATGTTACTGATAATTGGGAAAAACAAGAATATGTTGATGAAAAAATGGAGCATAAACTAAATGCTTTATATGATACTGTTATGCTTACGGGATCTGAAATTCAACAAATCAGGATTAGACAAAAATTAGAATGTCATAATGTTTATACTGCTATTTGTGTCACTAAGTTACAATATAATGCAAGCTTGTACAACTGGAATAAGATCAGAAAACATCTCATGGGAATATGGAATAATTATAATGAAAGTCTGGACTTAATGTCACTCCATAAACAAATATTAAGTATGCAACAAGCCCCTCGGTTAGATGTTACTACTGAAAAGGTGGCAGCTGAGTTTTTTGATAGATCATCTCAGATGTTTCCTTCATGGAATTCTCTTTGGGGAATCTTGTCTACATTGGGATGTATTATTGGCCTCATTATTCTATGTTGTATGTGCTTTCCTTGGATCTTTCATTTGGTCACAAACAACTTAAATATGCTTGCAGGAAGAATTCATGCCTTACAGCTTAAAATGCTCCCTGCTTCCAGACATGATGTGTAGTCAGTGACGGGTAAGATCGGGACAATTCCTTTAGCAACCTAAGACAGGGACACTGATCACAATCAGTGCCCCCATGACGGGTAAGCCTAGGAGTTAGCCCCAACAACCTAAGACAGGCAACATCATAAGGTGCTTATAATAAATAAAAGGGGGAGCTGTCAGGAGCCATAGGCCCGACATGAGTTAAAAGGCAATGCCTGCATAAATGTACATGTGCCTGAGATCTTGGCTACGTGACAAACGTGACCATAGCAGGAAGCTCTGCTACCTGTGGAATGGGGAAACAGCACATCAGAGGCTCTGTGACTGAGGGACGTGCAGTCCTTCCGGTTCCTTAGATCTGAACTTTGTTCCCTCATTGTCTCTTTAGGATTAATCTGTTACTGGAATGCTAAATAAGCTGATTGTAAACCTTATGACTGTTACAAAATCCATTGTACTGCAGGTACCTTTGTGAGCTGTCCTTTGTATCTCCTTGAGTTACTATATTAACATGAGCATAGATCTGAACTTTGTTCCTTGATTGTCTCTTTAGGATTAATCTGTTGCTGGGGGCTAACTAAGCTGATTGTAAACTTTATGACTGTTACCAAGTCCATTGTATTGCAGCTACCTTTGTGAGCTATTTTTAGTATCCCCTTGAGTTACTATATAAGCATGAGTATAGAGAATAAAGTTTTGCTCAAGACCATCAGTCTTGGCCTCTTTGTCTCCTTCATCCTTGGCTCTCCCCTTCACCTGGCTGGACTGCGGCACCTTTAGTGGAATTCAGTTTAACAGTGAAGTCACCTGGTTCTGGTCTTTTCATTTTGGGAAATGTGTTCACTAATAATTCTTCTATTTTGTATGGGTCCACTCACATTAATTTCAACTTCTTCATCAGTCTGCTTTTGTAGTTTGTGTCTTGCTACCATGTGTCAGTCAGCTTTCCATTAATATAGTAAAATACCTTAGTAAGCCATTACTATACTATACTATACATTCCATTACTATAGTAAAATACCTTAGGTAAGCCAACTTAAAGAGAGAAAGGTTATTTTGGCCCATAGTTGTAAAGGATTCAATTCAAGGCCTGCTGTACACATTAATTTGGGCCAAAATGAAAAATACTTTTGGTTGTGGATAAACGTGTGTCATAGGAACCTATTTACCTCATGGAGGCCTGGAAGCAAAGAGAAAATCAAGAAAGGCCCAAGGTCTCAATAAAACCTTGAAGACCTAACTTCTTTCCAATAGGTCCCACCTCCTAAAGATTTCATCACCTTCCATAAATGTTGCAGATCAAGACTTTATAAACTGACCTTTGGGGGACAGTCAAGATCCAGACTTTAGCACAGAGTTTTATAATTGTTTTGCAGCTTATCTAGTTTTTTTAATTTTACAGTTTTTCATAATCTTATATTCTCTTTTTATTTCTATAAGGTAAGTAATAATCTTCTCTCTTGATTTGTGATATTAGTAATATTTGTCTATGAGTAAATTTCCATGCATTTTAGTCTATGACTGTTTTAGGTTTCATTTCCTGTTTATGAAGAATCTTGACATCAGAAGTGAGAGATCAGGTCCTTCTCAGGTCTCTTCTAAGCATGTGCAAAGCCTTATACTTGTGCATGGTTTTCCAGATCGCCAAACTACATGGCAGATTTTCAAAGTCTCTATGGACATCTGATTAGCCAGCTTTACCTTTCAATGATCTTTGATTACCCACCACACCCAGGTATTTTGTTTTATATCAACATAGTTAACAGTTTTTTTGATTGGCTGTTGATGTTTGCATGTTATGTATTTTCTGTTCTTAAATATTCTGTTTGAAGCATGGCAGATATAACAAACATATAGTTATTCTTTGAGTCTCACAGTTATAACCAATTTTGAAGTGATTAGTCCATTTGCACTTATAACTTCTAAAATGTTGTTAGGCACCATCGAGTTGGGTTTGACTAACAGCTACCCTATGTACAACAGATGAAACACTGGACACTATGGCATGCCTGGTACTATTGTCATTGCTTCTCTGCTATTCACAGGGTTTTCAATGGCAGATTGATTTTTGGGGAGTGGGCTTCCAGATCCTTCACACAAGCCTCCAGCACCTGGTGTTCCCAGGCCATCTCCCATCCAAATACTAATCAGGCCCGACCCTGCTTAGCTTCTGAGACCTGACTGGATCAGATGTCACAGTGGTATGGCTACAGGTTAATTTCTAAGATGTTGTTGTTATTAGGTGCTGTCAAGTTGTATCCTATTCATAGTGACCATCATAGGGTTTTCACCTGCTGATTGTTTTTGGGGATTGCCTCCGGAGTGGATTGCCACATCCTTCTCCCATTTATGCAGTACTGGGAATCAAACCCGGGACCCCAGAGACTGCAAAGCCATGCTGTACAACTGAGCTAAATCCCACCACCAATTTCTAAGATAGTTCCCTTTAAATCTGCCATCAATTTTCAGTTAGGCTTATCTGTTTCTTCTTAATTTTAAAAAATTTAATTCCTTGTATAATATTGAGTTAATAAAATTTTTATTCCACATTTTTCTTTATTTGCTTTTAGTTACATTTTCTCACTATTCTTTTATTGGTCTCACTAGATGCTACAGATTTTATCTTTGACTTATATTTAATATAAACTACTATTTCTTCCTCTTTTTTTGATATTAGGGGGTTGAACCCAGGGCCTCACGCTTGTATGCTTTTGCAAGTGCTGGACCACTAAGCTGCACCCCCAGCCCATTTTTTGTTTTGTTTTACTTTTTGAGACAGGGTCTCACTAAGTTACACAGACTACCTCTGGTCTCAATCTTGCAATCCTCCTGCCTCCGCCTCCCGAGCCACTGGGATTACAGGTGTGTGCCACAGCGCCCAGATAACCTATTTCTATCACTTCTTCTGACACTGTTAGAATTAGAAAACATTCAAAATACATTTACTCCACTTCATATGTTGTATTATTGCTAGCATTACTCTCATTTCTATATATATTTAAACTACACATGATATTATATTTATTGTTCTGTATTCTCAATATTCATCTATAATTTGACCATTTTCATTTCCAGTAAATTTAATGCCTTACCATAGTTCCTGGTTTTCTACTGGCATCATATTTCTTCTGATGAAAGGGCTTAGCACAGGGGAATACACTGGTGAAAATAAAAGATGGAAATAAAAACAGAAATAGATACATTCAGACTTTAAATATTTTTAAAAGCCTGTAGTTCATGCAGGAGTTATCTGTTTTCTCATTCCCAATAGTCTAATCTATAATTGGTGTCCATAAAGAACCTCCTGCCCAGGGTTTAAAGCAATCTTTTATCATCAACACAAGTGGGCAAAAACTAAAAAGGCATAAAGAGGAATGGTTAAGTACATCCATCAATTTCGTGCTATGCTTAAACAGTAACTAATATTGGATCTTATTGCTTCACTAAGTCACAGCAAAACACAAACAGGATGTACTTAATATTTAGTTACCCCACACCAGCCTATGGCAGAAGGACATGGCAATCCCCTCCTGAGGCAATCCAAAAACAATCAGCCATTGAAAACCCTATGAGGGTCGCTATGAGTTGGATACCACGGGATGGCACCTAACAACAACAATGACATCAACCTAGGTTATTTGGAAACTATTAACTTATGACCACATTAATTTCGCATAAAGGGGAAATTTGGGAGAAGGACTCAGCAAACCACTCCCAAAATCAATCAGCCATTGAAAACCCTATGAATAGCAGAGAAGCATGACAATCATGGTTCATCTGTTATGTATAGGTCACTATGAGTTGGACACTGACCCAACTGCACCTAACCGCAGCAACAGGGGAAATATTTCATAATTTCTAATTCTATTCAACTATTCTCGAAATTCAAAATATTAAGTAATCATAATGTTGTGTGGGGTCGAGTTAGATCTAGCTCATAGAGAACATATGTAGAACTGAACAAAACACTACCCAACACTGTGCCATGTACAGCATCTTTTTATGTTTGAACCATTGTTGCAGCTACTGTTTCTTCTCATTTTGAGTGGATGTAATCCAGAAACAATCAGCCATTGAAAACCCTTTGAACATCGCTGAGTTGGATTCAACTTGACAGCACCTAACAACACATCAGCAAAAGGAGGTATCAGGGGCTTTACTATATTCCAGTCATTAAAGGTCAATTCTACTTTGGGAAGGAAACTCTTCCCCAGATTTTTTTTTAACACCTTCGAACTTGGAGTGCTCATTTTCCTGCACTATTTTTGACAGTGCTTCTCTGCTAGTTATAGGGTTTTTAATGGGCAATTGTTTGGGAAGTGGACTTCTGGATCCTTCCCTTTAGTCTGTATCAGTCTTGAAACTCAGCTGAAACCTGTCCACCACTGTGGCCCTGCTGATAACTGAAATACTAGTGGGATAGTTTTCAGCATCACAACAACATGCAAACCATACAGTGGACAAGCTGACACACATGTGGGGAAAGTAATCATAAATGTCATAACAAATATAAACAATTGAGTAGAGCTAGATACTATATATCTCATCCTATATTCTCTAGAAACTCTATTTGGAATATGTGTGTTTTAAGGTGGTGACAGTGAGCATTAAAGGGAAATGAGGAAAGACAAGATTGGCAGTAGCATGACCATTTATTTCTCTGTTAACAGCTGATTCATAAGTGTTCAGGCACAAATTCAAGCAGGTTTCTAGTAAGGTGTGTTACTCAGCAAGAAGGACTTTTCCTGAATAACTACATGGAATTTATATTCCTGGCTATCTCATTTCTGCCATTTTTCTTTGGTTAGCTTTTAATCTATGGTGAACAGATTCCCCTGCACTTCTAGTATGCAAACTTCACAACCTCTGCCATTATTCAGAAGTCACATTTACAGTTCATGACCTGTATTTCATCTGACCAGGAAAGTGGAAAAGAAAGGGAATTAGTTATGAAAGGCTAGGAAGTATAATGTTTGCCTCTCAAGTTTCTGAACTAAGTAATTTATATTCATTATGAGTGTAAGTCTCACCACTAGGCTGTAGATTAAGGAAGGAATTTTTTCCAATTTTCACATATGTAAGTGATTATTTTCAATGCTATATAGCTTACAATTCTGGCTGCATAATTCCGATGAAGTGTGTCATCTTCCAGTTCCACAGTGACAATTTGTGGACCATGCACATTCACAGGTTCAATATTAAAATGTGATGGTTTAATGAAAAAAATGCATTCTCAGTCAAATATTAATATAATGCTATGTAAGCAGTGTGTTTTTAGGTAGAACATCTTTACTGAGTGCTGGATTATTTTATCACATTTTGAAAGACTGGGTAACATTTTAATCAAATGTTTGTCTTTGTGGAAGTTGAGTATAAAGATGAGAAATTCTTTGACTTTAATTTGGGAATGGATACATGAAAGTTATACTCAACTTCACAAAGGAACCTATTTATTAAAGAAAGTACAGATATGCCACAGTCCAGCTGCAGCCTAGGATCCAGGGGTTCCTGAAGGCAGATGAGGAGTCGGAGATGAGTAACAGACACAGCAGCTCAGAGGCAATGTGCGTCTGTTCCATTTTTGTTTGGATAGCCCAGTTTTTTATACAGTCTTTTTAGGCTTAGGTCAAACAAGTAGTAAGAATGCATGCAGTTTTACACACACTTAATAGTCATAATAGCCTATAGTTTAAAGCATAAACTTTACTGTGTTTAGATAACAAATACCTGGAAGGTCTGTCTCTTCTCAGGCTTTTCATAAATGATAAGCTATAATAGGGTATTTGGACTCTATCCTTATTTATCATTTTAATCCCTTATGTTTCTGTGTAAGGTAGTGGAGGGTCAGGCTGACCTGAACAATAGCTTCTATTCTTATTCTCTAGCGGGGAACCAAGGTCTGTCTTTAGATAGGTAAGCATCTCCCTGTGCTAAAATTGTCAAGGAGGCTTTTGTACTGTGGGAACAGGCATATATATATATATATATATATATATATATATATATATATATATATATATATATATTGGTTTTATTATTTAATTATTTATACGTGTGTCACCTCATTGAGTGCACACTATGAAAAATGGATATTTTAACTTATTGGATTTTTTTGCATATTGGAGAGCTGCTGGTACCAAAACTTTAGTCTGTGTTGGCTCAAGGAGTTCATGCTGTTGGCAGTCATTCAAGAATTTTCCATTGCAGGCCTGTTAGGGAGTTTTCTTAACTCCTGCTCTGAATTAGCACTGCTCAGAGAATTAGAAGATTATATATTTATATTCATTACTTGTTTTTCATTAATTTTCCCAGAAATCCACAATATGAAGAAAACAGTGACCAATTCAAATTTAGGAAAAAGAAAAGATGAGATTCCAAGTCCTTTTCCATGAAGAGACCTTCTTTTGGAGGTACTCTTCCCCATTTGGCAGACTTTCCCTCTGAAGGCTTTGAGGTACTTTTCCCCTTTTGGTGGACTTTCCCTCTGATGCCCTTTTAAAAGTACCCTTCCTCATGTGGGGACTCAGTTTACCCATCATGAGTGGAACTGGACCTGGCACAGATATAAATAGTTCTTGGGTCACAATACTTTTCTGCCTAATAAATATTATTATTTATGTAAGAAAGGGGACATAATAAATACTTGATGCTGAGCCAGATTTTCCTTTGCATTTCATAGTCATTACCAGCTTTGCCAAGAGTTACTCCATAAATGAAGCACAGAATTTACTCCAAGGCAGAATTATGATCCAATAGCCTCTGAATACAACAGTACAATGCTGTATATGAGACAGCAGATAATCAGAAGTCATTACAAAGTTTTCCAAATGCCCTTCCTTCTATGTATCCTTAAATGGACTTAGACCATCTCAGAGAACCATACTGAAAGTGATACTCATAGCTTAGTTACCAGCATACAACACAGTTTTATGATCCCATTTTTACTGTCAAAACAAATATTTTATTTCTAAGATGCTAATTAAATTCAAGTCATTTGCTCTCAGTATCTATAATATTAGCAATAGAATATAAGAGTTTAATAATGGCTTCTTATTTATGCAAATAAATCAGTGCTTGTGATATTTATAATTAAATGAAGGTTCATTTACAGATCTCTGAGTATACTCCAATGAGCATCTTGCCAATAATATATCAATAATCAAAACAATGGTTATAGAGACATGGTGTATAATTATAAAGACGTTCCTTCACATCTGCATTGTTTCCATGGATGGAATGCTTATAATGCTTCTGGTGATTTTGTTGGTTCTGTTTCTTCATTGTTTTGAAAAACTTAAAGACTTATTTTTATATAAAACAACTCTCTTACACAAATTTCAAACTTGCTTTTCATGAGCTCTGAGGTGTGTGTGTGTGTGCACATTTAGAGTCATCTGCAAGAACAAGTGTTACAAGGGCTAAATTAGAGTTCAGCTCAGTTGGTAGAGTGCTTCCATGTGTTCTCTGAGGCCTTGGGTTTGATCCCCAGCACCACAAAAATTGGAGAAGGACCTGACAGCCCACTCCTCAGACAATCCCCAAACAATCAGCCACTGAAAATTCGATGAATAGCAGACAAGCATTGACATAGTACCAGGCATGGCACAGTGTTAGTAGTGTTTAGTTCTGTTACACATAGAATCACTGTGAGTGGGACCTCACTAGAGGACACCTAACAACAGCAAGGGTCACAAAGGATAAAACAAGTGGAAGATAGGGAACTTGACCTCAGTAATTTTACCTTCTTTGGCTTTCATGTTGGTGACAATCCATTTGAATGATTTTATTCATTCAAAGTGTATATTTTAACAGTAAGTCTATTTCCCCACAAGTTGTGTCACTAGAAAAATGAAGTTAGGTGATTTAATGAGTTAAAATTCTCTCTTAGTAAGCTAAATTGGATTTTCTTCTGCTATTTCAAGTGAATGTGTTATAAAAAGAGACTCTCCCTACTTACTGTGAATAATTGTATTTTGCTCTGTTCTAAGTACCAGATAAGATTTACCAATTGTATCCTGCTGGTCAGCACTTAAAGTAGAGGAAACCCTGAAATAGCCCAAATAGCTGCACAAAGTTTGACTGAAGTATAGCTTTATTTTTAAATGAAATGACATTTTCTCTAATTAAATATTTTTATGATACTGTCAGTGTGTTGCATGATTTTTTGAAAATACCATTGGAAGATATTTTCGTACTTTATTGGTGTTATTGTCCAGATATTAGATATAAGAAATTTCCCAATTCCAATGACCTAATTTGAGGAAATCAGAACTTGTTACCTATCTAGTTCATAGAACACAAAATTCTTTTTCATGAGAAAATAATCTCCTCCACAACTTAGTATGAATGAGGTATCAATATCACATTATGAGCATCAAATCAATTAAATCTGAATTGCCTAAAACATCAAGTTTCAGGTTTTTCATTTACAAAACTCTAGAGAAGATAGGCTCCAAAATCAAGTTAAAAACTCAAATGAAAAGAATTTATGTCTAGATGTACTAAAGTTAATTCCATGTGAGTCATTTGAATAATGTTCCAAATATTGAAAAAAATAAAATATACACTATAAAGAAATTAAAATTTCATTTGATTATTATTAATTGAGGTTAGCTTAATAGCAAGTCTTCAAGTCTATTAGCAATTAGAAATATGATCCTGGAGACTGGGATAAAAGACAAAATAGAGGATTATATTTTCGATGAATCACAAAAGCTCATTTTGGCCTTAGTTTTAACTATTCAGTGTTTTTTCTCTCTCTTTTTTAAAAATGTAAACTAGAAACCATAATTTTATATATTTCCCTAGGTAAATGTGTTTTTTATACCAATGTTACTTTTGAATTACTAGAACGGTATTATTAAAGATAGTGCAAGGTAATTTAACAAAGTGTAGATTAACTTCAGAAAAACTGCAGATAAAGAACAAAACTAACTTGTACACCAGAAATGATTGGGCAAAAGAGAAGTTTCATAGATGGAATGACTAGCCATTAGAAACAGATTTTCATTCTAATCTTCACTCTCAAAAGTTCAGTACAAAATTAGATCTGTCTTTTAATAAACAGGTAAAATAGTTCAGTTTTGGCTAATTACTGCCTTAATCAACAATTGTCTACAGAAAATTGAAAATACTCCATCAAAAATATCATGAGAATTAATGAAGAACACAAACCCTAAGAATACATTTTCTTTGCCTATCATATTACTCTAAAGGTAAAAAAATAGGAAAGTGTAATATAGGCAACATCCTTAGTTAACAATTTGGACGTCAAAATAATAGGTAACCTATATGCAAGTAATTTACTCTTTTATTTATCCTATATGTTCATTAAATATTTGCCAAGCACTGCTCTGGGTTCTGGGGAAATTGAGATAAGTAAGAAGAAATGATCACTATTTTTGTGAAACTTACCTTCTAGTAAGAGGAGATAGAAAACAGAAATGTATGAAAATTATTTAGTGGTAAATTACATAAAAAATTTAAATGTGTTAATCAGGTAAATTCTGGGTGGTCATATCCACTTGAATTTCCAGGAAAACCCTCACTGGGCTGATAATAAGACATTTGAATGACAAGAAATAGACTTTCATGACCTGGGACATAAGTAAAACAGGTTATTGAAGGGCTTAAGGAAATGAAATGGATTAGTTTCAGAACTGGAAAGTAGTCCAATGTGATCAAATATTGGAGGATTTCAGGAAATACAGTCAACCAAGAAAGCCTTAGTTACTGTTAGGCCTCATAGACAACTCCAGGAAGTTTTGACTTTATTTAAGTTTAATGGGAAGTCATTGAGGGTTTAAACAAAGTCTCCAGGATCTAAATATTTATGGAAATATCATCCTGCATGGATGATGTCTAAAAAATTAATGAATTAATATATGGGTAATAAAACAGGGTGAATTTTGAAGAAGGGGGTTAGGATAAAATGTTATTGATCCTGCAAACCAGCTAATGGGTAGATTTAATAAAATGGTTGTTGTTATTGTTAGGTGCTGTTGAGTCCATATCTAACTCATAGAAACCTTAGGTATAATAGGTGAAACAGTATTATTAGGGTTTCTCTGCTACTTATAAGGTTTTCAATGGCTGATTGCTTTTTGAGACTAGGTTGCCAGGTCCTTCTCCCAAGCCTACAGTACCTGGTATTCCCAGGTGGTCTCCCACGTAGGTGGTAACCAGGCCTGACCCTGCTTAGCTTCCAAAACCTGATGCGATGAGATGCCCCAGTGGTATGTCTACAGGCTAAAATGGTAACAGTGAAAGGAAAGTGGATCTGTGATATGCTTTGTCAATAAAGTCATTAATATCTACAAATAAGGATATGGAAGGAAGGGAAAAGGGAAAAGGGATAATTGTTGAGCAGTTCCCTGAATACGGATGTAGAAATCATGCTTTAATGTTCATGCTTTGTTTGCAATAATTATTACAAAACTAACTGTGTATGTGACAAATAGATATATATGTATAGAATTTAGTAAAAGAAAGGGTCTGAGCCTATCACTCTGAGTCTTATCAACATGAAAACTTTATTGAAATATACCACAGTTGTTAAGATCTCTTTGGAAAAGAATCTAGAGAGAAACTACAAAGGACTATACTACCAAACTCTGTAACAAAGAAAATTTCCTTCATACTTGGAAATTGAGATTTTTATTCCTAGTAAAGTGAGTATTTGGTTCTATGTTAGCACTACCAATTTTCTGTTTGATGTGTCTAATCACAAATTGAATCCATACAAAATAAGAACTAGTTTGTAGTTTACACTAGCAAATCTACATTAAGGAAGAATGGTTTAAATTACAAAATGGATTCTGTTTAGGAAGGATAGTACACATGTAATTTAGATACAGATTTATTTGTGAATAAAAGAAGAATTACATGGGCATAAATGACCAAAAATTAAAATTTATATCTCTATTATATAAAAATCTGGAAGAATGCAGTCTAGGGCTTTCATGATAGTCTTAGTAAAGATATCTTTAAAAACTCAGTTTACTACTCAGCCTTATCCAGAATCTGAACCTCATTCTGACATTCCAGAGGGCATCTGTGATGGAGGCAATGAAATGGAAAAAGGGATTTTAAAAATGAGGTCAAAGTACTACTCAATGCTTCATTAGGAAAATTGCCAGAGCTGCCACATTTTAACTATGTTTATGTACATTGGCTGACTATAATCACAAAGGCCATCCACACTGCCAGAAGGATGGAACTATTGTCTTTATTAATGGTGACTGAATGTCCCATTATAAATCCTTTCTTTAGAAATCTTCATAAATTGATACTTAAATAATTAGTAGTTCTCCTAGTTTCATATTAGCCTTTAAATATAAAGTGTCTAAAATAAAAAATACAGTATTAAAAGGAAATAACTGAGTTGATAGCCATTAAATAATTCAACAAATGGCCCCATGTTCACAAAAAGCTATAGATTATCTAATTATTTTAATTAGTATCAGGAATTGTTGAGAATGATACCCTATATTCCTTTTGATGATCAAATGTAATATGAAAATAAAGAAGAAAAATCTGGGCATGGTGGCACACAAGGGAAACACCAATGACTCAGGATGGGGAGACAGGAGGATCACAAGTTCCAGGCTAGAGGCAACCTACATAACTTAGAGAACTCTTGTGTCAAGCTAAAAAAGTAAAAAGGAATTAGGGATCCACCTTAGTGGTAGACTGCTGACAAAGTATGTGCAAGAGCCTGGGATCAATCCCTTAGGAAAGAGAAAGGAGAAAGAAAAGAGAGAAAGAAGAAAAAGGAAAGAGAGAGAGAGAGAGAGAGAGAGAGAGAGAGAGAGAGAAGGAGGGATGGAGGGAAGAAAAAGAAAAGGAAGAAAGAAAGAAGGAGGAAGGGAGGGAGGAAGAGAGGATGGGAGGAAGGGAAGGAAAGAAAGCATTCTAGGTTCAACAAAAAATCAACTGCTATGGTTTGGTATAGTTCGACTACAGTTGAGCTTGTCGCCCAGGATTCATATCCTGTGAGCTTACTCCTCAGTATGATAATATTAGGAGATGGTCGACCTTTGAAAGATGTAGCCTAATGGGGATATCATTATTGGGCTCTCCTCATCATCTGGCCTCCTGATTGGCAACATGAACCTTCCCTCTAGTGCATGCTTCTGAAATTATAATGCTATCTATCAAAAGGGTGGGCTGGGATTTAGCTCAGTTGGTAGAGCACCGCGCTGCAGTCTCTGAGGTTCTGAGTTCAATTCCCAGCACCGCAAAAATGGGAGAAGGGCCTGGCAATCCACTCCCAAGGCAATCCCGAAACAGTCAGCATTGAAAACCCTATGAGGGTCACTATGAGTCTGATACCGACTTGACGGCACCTAACAACAACATCAAAAGAGTCTTCACCAAAGCCAGCACCATGCCCTTGAACCTCCAAAACTGCAAGTTAAACAAACCCTTTTCTTCATAAATATACATCTCAAATATTTTATTGTAATGAAAAAGTGCCTAATACACGTGAAAATAAAGAGAAAAATTATGTTTTAACAACAAAGACAATAGGAAATTCAAGGGGGAAATCTGTAAAAAGTCACAACAAAGTAAAATATTCTAGTGAATTTGAAGTTTATATTTAAATACAAATGCTATTTCAGAGATAAAATATTCACTGTACCATGTGCAGTGTCTAGAATTTATTATATTATAGTGATGCCAGGTAACTCCTCTTTTCTGCCATACCAGGGGCATACATCTTTGTTCATGTAATATACTATATATAGAGTCACCTGGGGAATGACTTGAAAGAAGCAAATTTGGGCAAAATTTCAAAAAATGATAAAGATAAAGTATATTTCTCTTTTAGAATTCATATGAGGTTTGTTCTTTATTTCTCTTTCTAAACGTTTCAATTTACTTTTAAAGAATAGGCCTTCTCCTGGGAAAGTCTCTAAATTTGAGCTAAAGTTTTGAATTTTAGAAGTACCTTCTTTGACTTCTTCCTCAGTGAAATTTTCCTTATCCAAAATTATAGGAGAAAATTTCTTCTTTCTTCTTTCACTCAAATGAAAAAAAAAATCAGGTAGATAAGCTTTTTCCTGGGGGAAAGAGAGTAAGATATTCTAGCCATTATTACTTTAACTTCCGTGGTTAATAATAAAATCCATGTGCACTCTCTACACTGGGATGAAATAAAAGCCTAGATAGAGAAAGGTTTTTAAATGGATTTGGAATATTTTTGCATAAGATGTAAAAGAATCACAAGAAAATAAATAAAAGTCTGTAAATAAAACCTTTATTACAAACTGTGCCTGTGATATTTTTGGTATTTATTATTGTTTCTCTTGTGTAATTTAAGCTTAATTATGGAAAATAACATCATGGTTTTCTGTATTTAATTTTAATTATTCCACTTCTTGAGGTATTTTCATGCTCACTTTACAGAAGCACACCTCAGGCATATTTATTAACTAATACACAAAAGTGTCACCAGCATAAGAAATGAAATGCTATATTGATTTATCTTTCCTGAAAACAAGGAAAAAACAATAAGAATAAATATGTTTAAAATTACTAAATGCTTAATCTTTAATTCCATTATTGAAACATCACTAATATATTATTTCCTATGTTGTTAATATCATAATCTCAAACCTGAAATGAATTATAGAGATTAGCCTGTTCAATATATGACCCTGTATGTTTGAATATCAGTAATACTTTTCATTTGATAAATCCCTGGGAATATTTTGCAGACAAATGTGTATCTGTTTACATTCTGTTTAGTGAATTCTGAGACCTCCCCTAAAAGTTTTATAAACATGGATCCTAATTTAACCCTGTAGAGTCATAAAAATTATTCTGCTTGACAGACTGATACACTAACATAGGTTTCATGTCTGAAATGTATTTTTTGTCATTTTTACATTTTTGTTAAACATTTTCCTTGTAATTTCTTTGTGGGAGTCCAAAAAAAGTCTACATTCCTCTCTCTAATGCATTTACATTCAGATAACTTATTAAATGTTAATCAGTTGAATGTAAGAGGTAGTATGTGCTAAGTTCTGGAAGTATCTTGAAACACAGATTTTTCTTCCTCTGATTTACTCTAGCTTCCTTTGTCCATAAATTTCTTCCTTGTGTGCTCAGCATTTAGAAGTAAATACATGGAGCTTAAGTAAAGACTATATGGGTGAAGGCCGTATTCTATGAAGACCTCATTACAAATCAAGGCAGCAACTATAATAACTTGGAGAAACTACAATTCAATTAATATGACAAATTTCTAGCCATTTGAGGGAGAAATAAAACTTGTGTGTATTTAAAACACTATAATTGTGGGTCTTTTCTCACTTGTTTGAGATGCATTCTTAATTGAGGTGAATTTTAATTGATGCTTCCCTATTCAACAGTCATGCTCCATCTGTTCTCATATTGAGACATTTTGCTATCTGACAAAAAAAACATTGTACTTATGAAAAGTATTAATTTATGGCACAACATTTAACTGATATTTATTTTAAAATGAACAGAATAATTGAAATTATTTTAAAAACATTTAATTTTGGTTGTATTCATTGACCCTTACTTAAGAAAAAGGAGAAAATCAGCATATTTATTCTTCTTTTCTAAGTTTATTCTTATTCCTACAACTTTATCATGTCAGTTGAATCATCATTTAAATTTGTTACACTATATAACATTTACTTCCTCTTATGTAATTGTAACTTAAAATATTAGTTTGACCTATTGAATATAATTTTCCTCATAGTTATTTTTAAGTGGCAGCTTTACAAATTCCTCTATTTTTTATTTTAAAGAATTTATTTGTTGTTGAGATATGAAAGTTTCTAGTAGTTTTCTCAACAAGTGCTCAGGTATATTTTTGCACACATGATAATTCTTATGGCTCTATGGCTGAGTTAATGAATGTTTTTCTAGCAATAAAATTACTCTCCTCAAACTTTTGTTCTATTAGGAGAAAATATTGTTGCAATGTGATTTTCCAGTAATATAAAAATTGCTTTTCTGACTAGATATCCATAAGTTTCCGAGGATATTTGTTACTGTTTATAATTTGCATTAAATATATTCTAATGAATTCTGCCCTTTCAATCTGTAGGTTCAAGTCTATTTTAGGAATATTATATAGCTGGGGTGCCAAAAATGTATATATATTTTGTGAGATACAAACTGAATTATTTTTTGAAGTTGAGTTATGCCAGTAATGTGTAGTATGACTGTGGATTATATTTCTACTGTCACATCAGAGCAAGCACACAACACATTCTCAAAGCAGGAAAAAGGAAGCTTTTCACCGCAAGATATGTAGAAATTTTTTGTCACCCTCCATATATATATATAACATAGTTTTATATGTCTGTATACGTGTATATGAGGTTGGGGTTTAACTCAGTTGGTAGCAGGTTGCTCCACATTTGATCCCCAGCATGGCAAAAACAGGAAAAGGACATGAAAATCCACTCCCAAAGCTATTCCCAAACAACCATTGAAAACCATATGAGGGTCCCTATGAGTCAGACTATAACAACATGTGTGTTAAGTTTTATTTTGATTTACATCTTTCTGCTTCTCAAATATCAGTTATTTCCTTTTTGCCTCTATAATAAATGTCTTCTCAATTTCCTTTTTCATATCTTTTCCTTGATATTTTATTTTCTGCTTTAAAGTAAGGACTTGAACTTATGAATTTTTTATGCTCATGGAATAAACCAAAATAATATGTGCTACTTTGAAGTAGAAAATATTTCCTCTAAAATGCCATATGGAATTTGTTGCCTTTCTTTCACGCCCAGTACAGAGTGAAAATTTAGATGATAGATATTCTAGTTCCCTGTGCCTTGTGTGAGGATAAAATTAATAATCCCAAACCAAGATGGATATCTAGAATATATCCCAAACCAAGATGGGTATCTAGAATGAATAAGAAATACATAGTTTAGGTTTAATACCAGTGCAGTTTGGGGATTGTTTCTTACCTAGCATAACCAATATCTTTCTGACTGAGTAGATGTTTAACAGAGTTTGTTGTTCTCTTTTATTAGTCATTGTAGTTTCTTTCTCCAATTTTATTTTAATAATATTTAATTATTTGTATTCTTCCATTTTCTCAATTATTTTTCTCTTCTACACTTACATAAAATTCAGAATTTCTAGAAATATATGCTTAAAGTTTTTCCTTATAACCTGAAGCCATACCATCCTGGCATCTGATCCTGTCAGATCTGGAAAGTAAGAAGGATTGGGCCTGGTTATTACTTGGATGACAGACTGCTGGAGAACACCAGGTGCTATAGGCTTAGGGGAAGAACCTGGCAAAAAAAAAAAAAAAAGCACAATCTGCCATTGAAAACCCTATGAATAGCAAAGGAGAACTGATATAGTGCCAGGCATGGTACAGGGTGGGAGAGTATTTCATCTGATATATGTAGGGTTGTTATGAGTGTGACCCAAGTCTATGGCACCAACAATAACAATCTTTGTGTCATTTTTTTTTACTGTGGTTTGGATTTCTTTTCTGTTCAATTTCACTAATTTGCTTTTTTGATAATATAATATAATATCTTCATTTTAAGGTTTTAATTGATTTTGTTTCTTAAATACAACATCCTTTGGAATCCTAAGATTCAAATTATATTTTTTCCAAAACTTCCTAATCTTGTTGTATTAAACCAGAATCATTGGTAACTAAATATTTGTTATTATTTTTAAATTTGAGTGGCTTTCTTTTGTGAAATTAGTTTTCACTGTGATTGTTTTTGCATATTTTCAAGTGTATAATCCTTGTTCAGGTTGTTCTACCTTCTTAATTCTATGTGTGAATGGAAAAAGGTAAGATTATGTGCTTCATATTAATTCCCTGAAACATTTCCCTCATTCTTCATGGATACCCCTGACTGGCGAACCCATTTATACTACAGCTTCCCACTTAACAATTCTAAAGATTGGCAGAAGATTCAATTCTATTTCTCTTGTTGTTGTTGTTAGGTGCTGTCGAGTCGGCATCCGACTCATAGCCACCCTCATAGGGTTTTCAATGGCAGACTGTTTCGGGATTGACTTGGGAGTGGATTGCCAGGTCCTTCTCCCATTTTTGTGGTGCTGGGAATTGAACTCGGGACCTCAGAGACTGCAGCGCAGCGCTCTACCAACTGAGCTAAATCCCAGCCCCCTATTTCTCTTAGGTCTATGTTTATGTTGTTCTTGTTGTTGTTGTTAGGTGCTGTCGAGTCAGTATCTGACTCATAGCAACCCTCTGTACAACCGGGGAAACACTATTGTCAGTGCTTCTCTGCTGTTCATAGGGTTTTCAATGGCAGATTGATTTTTGGGAGGGGGTTGCCAAGTCCTTCTCCCAAGCCTACAGCTTCTGGTGTTCCCAGGCGGTCTCCCATTCAGGTACTAACCAGGCCTGACCCTGCTTAGCTTCCGAGATCTGATGGGATCAGATGCCACAGGGCTACAGCTGCAGGCAATCTATGTTTATACATCACTACAAATATTTTTTACTGCATCAAATATTTCTGCTACTGATTTGAACTATAATTTCTGCAAGTTTTTCCTCTGTACAATCTGAAATGATGTTCCTTTTTAATTAACATAAACTTCTGACAATTTCTAATGAACTGATGCCACTCTTTCTTTTATGTCTCTTCTTTTATAGCTACAGTCTTACCTCTATGTCATTGCTTAAACTTTTCATAGGATTTGGTTTTTGTGAGGCTAGTGATTTAGCCTTTGTTTAGAAATTTTTTCTAGGGTCCTATATTTGTTTTTCTGAAGCAAAGTGCAGTTCATGTGGAAATGTGACTATATTTCCCAATATGTTGTTATAGTCTGCATCTGTGTTTCGAGTGTGTTACTGCCAGTTGTGAGTCATCTCAAAATTTCTGTCATAAGTTTTCATTAAACCCAATGGAATCATTGATAAAAATGCTAAAGAAGATAATGTTAATAATCAACTCCTATTCCAAGTTGACACTGAATCATTAATCAACATTCTCTTGAGATTTTCATTCAGAATTTATAAAGTGTAGCTACACTATCAGGAAGTTCAGAATTATCCATCCATTTCACAGAAATACAAAGAAATGGTTGGTCAGCTGCCATGCTAAAATTGTTTTACAATAAATTTTTAGCATTTCATATTTGTTCTCTGTGAAGCTACTCCCATTTTTGACTGTTCTCTATGTCTGAGCCAAAATAAATTTTCATAGGTGATTAAGATATTCCCCTGATCCTACCCCATTAATGTTTTTCTTATTAATATCTTTCCTATGAGTCTCTACATAATCAGTTCTCCAGTTACCTTCTCTTATTCTCACAAACTGATTTTCCCTCAGAGATTTTGCAGTTGTTGATTTTATTATGCTCTTCTTTTACATGTCAGAATGGCTTATTCATTCATAGCATACAAGCTCTACCCAACTATGATATCTCTATAGTCTGTAGATGCTATCCCTAAGTACTCTATCCCAAAGAACATACATCTAGCATCATTTTTAGCTCCTTATTATACCTCTCCTTGTTTTCATATATGCCACTACCTCAGATTCCATATCATATATCAGAGGTGATATAAAAATACAGAGATGAGCTCCGGGCACGGTGGTGCACATTTGTAATCCTCGCGGCTCAGGAGTCGGAGGCAGGAGGATGGCAAGTTCGAGATCAGAGGCAGTCTGTGTAACTTAGACCCTGTCTCAAAAAGTAAAAAAAAAAAAAAAAAAAGGGCTCGGTGCGCAGCCCAGTGGTCCAGCACTTGCAAAGCATGCAGGCACCAGGCCCTGGGTTCAACCCCAAGTACCGCAAAAAAACAAAAAAAACAAAAAAAACCCAGAAATGTAGATATGGATCACCAAGAGCATAGGGTAATTTTTTTTCCTTCATAAGCCTATTCCCTGTACCTGGGAGAATGAATAGCACTCAATAATTACTTGTTGAATAAAAGCCTAAATGATAGAATAAAGGAATAAATCTGCCTCATTTATCAAACAAAAGTTCAATTAAATGGTTTGTTGTCTTCACCTTTATTGACTCTTAAAGGTCATTCAGTGCCTTTCCAAATGCTTATAAATCATCTATTTTAAAATGTGTTATCAAAAATATCCTTGACATTAAAATAGTGAATACTAGAGGCCAAGGATAGGGGTATGGAGGATGGAGAGAGGCCAAAGGCTAAAAAGTTGTAATTCTATGACATGGACAAGTCCAGAGATATAATGTGCAGCACAAGCAGTCAGTAATATTGCATTTTATAATGGAAGTTTGCTGAGAGAGAGCAGTTTTGGGTTGCACTCTCTCCTTCCAAATAATAGATAACAATGTAAGTTAATGGATATGTTAATTGGCTTGTCTGTAGTAATCATTCCTCTGTGTATCTATATCAAAATATCATATTTTAATTTTATACATTACATATATACAGTGAAACTAAACATGGTTTTCAAGCTTTATAGCACTTATGCTGTCAAATTTATCACAATTAAGATGGTGTTGTATAAATCCAGAGATAAACAGATACATCAATCAATGGAACTGCAGTGATTAGGGGTTTGAGAAAATGTCCCCATCACATATGTGTAACTGATTTATAACCAAGCTGACACTGCAGAACACTGAGGAAAGAATTGTCCTTCTAACAAATGGTACCAGGAAAAGTGAATATGCTTATAAAATTATTTTTGCTTCTTTCTTTATACCATAGAAAACTCCCTGGTACATTTAAATCTGCATATGTATTTACCTCTTAATGTGTACTTGGAACTAAATAATTTATAACATCAGCGAAACATCTTGTCATCTAATAGGAAGCATTCAGTATTCTAAGCAAAATACAGAAAAAGTTAATCATAAAAAATAAGATTTAAAAATTGACACAATTTTAAACGTTGCTTCATTAAATGATAAAATTTAAAGAGTAAAACCAAGGATATAAGCTGGAAAAATAATTTTGTATAGGAAGTTCAAAGCAGAGTTTGAAGCAAATCCTAAAACCATGTGAAAATTTGCTTAACCACGTAGGCATTAAACAACTCAAATTAAAATCAGAAATAACTCCAATGAAGAGCTAACCTAAAAAATAATTAATAAATAAATACCTATTGTAAGCAAGAAGGTAGAGCTACTGAAATACTGATACACTGCTAATAGGTATAAATTTTATACAACCACTTGGGAAATGTGATTGGTTCTAGTGAACCAATCCCCGGAGAAGAACATCACATTTGCTGTGCAAAGAGGTTTAATGTTCTTTGTGGGTTAGCTAGCTTGCAAAGAAGAAGGAAGGAGCTGAACTAGACATGTTCAGTTATTATTCTGAAATTTGTCCATTAGGAAATATACTGCACATCGTAGGGAAAAAAGCTTAAGTCAGAGAGAATGCTGGGGTACACTTTAAGGAAATGTCAGGCATAGAGAAAAAGAGTTTCCCTACCATTTCCTAGGGCTTTTTGTTTGTTTGTTTTTGTTTGTGTTTTTCTTGATACATTGAGATGTCAGAGAGGACCATCGCAAAAAGTTTTGTGGCGTTCCCTTTGCCCAAGTGATTGGCAGTTTATCTGAAGAGGACTGCATCTCTCTTTTACAGTTCCATTCTCTAAACAGTGGCAAATATTCATTATTATCTTCTTTAGGCTATAAATATTCAGTTTACACTTTTCCCCCTAGAAGTTTCCAAATGGAATCAAAATACTCATTAAACTACTTAAAGTATGTCTTCATTTAAATTCTAAACTATTGTCTCCATACTCTGAATCCATTAATTCTTTGTTGGAAGGGTTCTTGATACCAGGTGGGAAATCACATTTTGCTGTCTGGACTTGTCTAGTTCCTGCAGAGGCCGAGAAGTTGTATTAACTTATTTTCAAGAGTCCTAGATACTACATTCATTTACTAAGTAATGCATGTTGTGTGCTTCCTGTGTAACAAGGACTTTTGTAAATTCTAAAACATACCAAGACTCCATGTTTTCATGAATCTATTTTAGAGATTGTGACATAAACAACTGCTATATTAAATAAATTATATATTTTTGAAAGTGATATTTTAAATATATATACACATGGTGGGCATGGAGGTACATAACTCTAACACTAGGAAGGCAGAGGCAGGGGGATACCTGCAAGTTAGAGGCCAGCTTGGACTACATAATGAGTTCTAGGCCAATTGGGTGTACTTACAAAGACCTTGTCTCAACAAAATAAAACAAAAATACACACACACACACACACACACACACACACACACACGAAATAAAAGGGAAATGAGTTTGGAATTAGAAGCTATGGAAGACTGTTACAAATAGAACAGTCAGGGTAAGCTTCATTAAAGGTATACCATTTAAGCATGACTTGAGGTAGGCATCCTGGAAGAGTGTGCTATTTGGTTATCTTGTGGAAACATGGAAAGCAGAGAGAAGTGAGAGCATAGATCCTATATCCCTCTAAGTCTTAGACAGCATCATCTCAGTGGCTAGTAGGTATAGTAATTTCAGTTGCTGTCCTGGGAGTTCCTCATTGGAATGGTTATGATTCCTTCAAAGTTTCAGGAGCTACTATTCAATGTCAAACATATCTCACAAAAATATTTTACCTTTTCTTTTCTGAATTATATATAATTATAACCAGGAAATTGTTTTACTTTAGCCCAACCTGTAGACCTACTCTCATTGATATCTTCACTGTGCCTCCTCTTGGGCATGCTCCTACAAAGAACAATTTATTTCAACATCTCCAACATCAGTGGTTGTATTTTGATCTTCTATAGCTTCTCTCATATATACCTAAAGTTTTAAATCTATTTGTATGATAATAAAGTTCTTTATTGGGTGGGTCTCCAATTTTTATACTACAAATTTCAAGCCATCACTTTCAGAGAAGCTTTTCAATGGTTTCCATTTGGTAGTTTCAGTCTTCTCTAGGATCTTTAAATTTTCTGTGTTAAATTTCTTTGGGCATCAGTCTCTGTTCCTCAATTACATTTAGAATACTTATTTTTAATGGCCTTTTAAAGAGCTGTTTAGATGCAGTGCTCATCAGTTCAGCATGACTTAAGATCTCTTCTTCTTCTTAGCTATTTCTAATCTGTCCTCTAAGATCTCAACTTTTTCCCTAAGAATATCTCTCTTCCAACCATTCAATCAGCCTTACTTGCATTCTTTGTTTTTGTTCCTGTACTGCTTCTATTTCAATCATGGGTCTGAAGCACTCTTCTCAAATCAATATAGTTTCTATTCAATTTCTAAGCAAAATCTGACTCCAAGATTCAAAATACTTCAGACTCAGAACATCATTACTGCTTTATTAGTTTGCACTCATTTAAGTTGCTTCTCTTCTTGAAGTCATAAAAAGGCATATTATTTTAATATACAGGCCATTATTAATATTTCTTTTGTAATCTACCTTTTTTTGTAGTACTGAAGGGTTGAACTCCAGGCCTCACACAGGCTCGGGCAAATGTTATACCACTGAGCTGTGCACCCTTTATTATATTTATTTTGAGACAGGGTCTCACTAAATTGTACAGGCTGCCTCTAGCCTCAGGCTTGCAAACATCCTGCCTCAGCCTCTCTAGTCATTGGAATTATATGTGTTTGCCATGATACTCAGCCATAATCTATCATATTTAATGGTGAACCCCACAAGTTGAGCCATAGACAATTAAGCTTTGGCCAGAGCATATGAAATTAAAAAATCCAAAGTCAGTTTGGGACTAAGTAATGGGTAAATAACACCTAAGAGCTGGTAAATATGCAACAAAAATCCAAAGTTATCTCTCACCCTCCTTTTTTTTTTTTTTTTTTCAGAGTTAGGGGTTAAATCCAGAGTCTTGTGCATGCTACGAAAGTGCTCCACCGCTGAGCTGTCCTCTTAGCTTCCTTTTAATTTTAATTCTTTTTATTTTTGAGATAGGCTCTTGCTGAGTTTCCCAATATGTCTCTGGCCTTGAACTTGCAATCCTCCTGTCTCAGCATCTTCAGTAGCTAGGATTACAGGTGTGCACCACAGGACCCACCTACTTTGCCTTTTCATAGTTTCCTCCTTGAGCTTAAATGTAGAATTAAATTTGAGTAATCCCATCTAAAGCTGCCAAGCATGCCAGACACTAAACCATCAGTTTAGCACCATCTAGCCATCCTGTTCCACCTAAGACATAGAAGAAACCAGAGAAGCACTTGTGAACTCCTCAGCTTAGGGTCACAGCCTGGCTGAATGCCTGAGGCCTTATCATAGGTACGCAGAATGCTTCTACTCTCCTCACACCTTACTATCACATCACTAAAGTTCTATTTAATAGGGTTCATTTTTCTTAGTACATGTCTACATTTCAAAAAAATGAAAGTTACAATTTGAAAGTAAAGAGCAGACATAGAAACAAGATTCAAATGTGGGGAGCTGTTGAAATTATCAGAGTAGGAATTTCAAATAATTATGAATGATATGCTAACAACTCTAACGGAAAAAGTAGACAACATGAAAAATGGATGAGTAATAAAATAAAAGATGTAGAAATTTAAAAAAGAAAAATAAAAATCCTAGCAATCAGAAACACTGTAGTACAAATGAAGAATGCTTTTAATGGGCTTAATGATAGACTAGATATGGATGAGGAAAGAATCTCTGAGTTTGAGATTATCTCAATAAAAGTATCTGAAATCAAAAAACAAAGAGAAAAAGGACTAAAAAAAAAAGAACAAAGTATCCAGGAACTGTGCAAAAACTAAAAAGTGTATGTATGCATAATGGTATAATGAGAAGGAGAAAGTAAGGAATAAATGAAATATTTAAAGCAAAAATGATTGAGAATTTCCCATAAGTTAATATCGTATATGAAAACAAAGATATAGTTTTCCCAGGAAATACCAAGCATGATGAATTCCTTGAAACTACACCTAAATTCTGCCCTTAACTTTCACCAAGGCTCTAAGTACGTATACCCCAGCACTTATAAGAAGAAACCCATTACCTAAATTTCAATAATCCTAAATCAAAGACATTTTGGCCAGTAAGGAACACTTGTTAATATTGACAAACTGTTTTGGTTGTCACATTATGGAAAAGTACTACTGAGGATAGGCCAAGGATGATGCTAAACACCCTGCAATGCTCAGGAGCCTCATACAGTGAACAATTACCCAACTCCAAAAGCCAACAGTGCCAAGGTTGAGAAACATTTCCAAAGCACTTAAAGCCAAGCTGTCAACCCAGAATAACAAAATGGAGTGTTTTTTGAACATTAAAATCCATTACTAAAGCCAGTTGCACCAATGGAAATTCCTGACTAAATAAAATAAGCTATCACATACAACTCAGTTAAAACTACCCAACGTACATACTGAAGAGACAGAGTTACACCAGCATCAGCTGGCTGCATCTTGCAAAGAAAAATACATGAAAAAATAGAGAAGATATAAGTGAGAAGAAATTACATATTATTTTTCTCATTCATTTGAAATTTTGACATTAATATATTTTCCTATATAAATTATGGGCTGGGATTTAGCTCAGTTGGTAGAGCACCGCTCTGTAGTCTCTGAGGTCCCGAGTTTGATTCCCAGTACCACAAATTGGGAGAAGGACGTGGCAACCCACTCCTGAGACAATCCCGAAACAATCTGCCATTGAAAACCCTATGAGGGTCGCTATGAGTCAGACACGACTCAAAGGCACCTAACAACAACAACAACAACAATATAAATTATATATACACAACTATAAATGCATATACCTGGTTAATACTATATAATTATAATTCATAAAACCAACATTAAGGAAAATATTTTTAATGCCAAAGTGAATGGACTTTAATCCTATGTCTCATAACTATTGATAGCATGATTTTTAACACTTAATCAGGCCCATTTTTGAGATGTTATTCATTTATAATCCAAAGATACTTATGATTGTTGTTAATTTTATAAAATGACCATTGAAGAGTTCCTGCTAGTTGTTGTTGTTGTTATGTGTCCTTGAGTCAGGTCCTACTAATAGTGACATTCATAGGGATTTCAGGGGCTGATTGTTTTGGGATTTTTTTTGTGGGTGGATTGTCATACCCTTCTCCCATTTTTGTGATGCTGGGGATCAGACTCAGGTCCTTAGAAGGTGAAGAGCAGGTGCTCTGCCAACTGAGCTAAACCCCAGCCCTGGCATATAGTAAGACCTAAAAAATGTTGTTAATTATTTTATAGTATATAAAGATACAACTCCTGAGAGTATAGAAAAAACCTCTTCAGAGATGTGGTACCAAGGATATTTGTTATTTAAGTTTTGTTTGTTGTTTTTGTTTTTATGATGCACTGGAAAAGTAAAAGCAAAGGACAGTAATCCATGGGTCACATGTAACTGATGGTATTCAAGAAGCTCAGATCCAGACCACTGGTATCAATGATTAGGAAGACATTCAAGTTATTCTCATGTATTATGGTTGTCCATTACAACTAACACTCTAAGCATATTAATGAGAAATAATTGCTTTTAAGAATTTGCTGTGATGGAGCTTTAAAGAAGATAATTTTCCATTATGTTGGGTTTTGAGTTCCCCAGATTGAATTCCTAGGACTTGAGCTTCAGCGGAAGAGTATTTAGTATGCTTTCTGTCTTAAAACTTGATTTTTATACCAGAGAGGAAGAGTTGTATCATTTCCCTTTACTACTTGTTGAACACTCCCTAGTCATGAAGATCTCTTTTCTGTCTTCTATCTTTGAGTTGGGCTAATTGTCATTTTGTGATTATGGCTCCTCATTAGTCTTGCACTTTTTTTGAACTAGCCTTATAATTCCTGTTTGTCTAAGTCCATTTTAGTAGGAGAGCCAATGTCAGACAAGCAATATTAACTCAAGTTTGATAAATACTATGTATCATTTTCTTTCCGCTAAACTAGCTCATAGGCTCTGTATATCAAAATTTATCACAAGCTGCATTGTATACTTACATGATTTTCCATTCTTCCCTGTATATCAGCAGTCTTTCATTCCACATTTTATAGAAATATCTAGGCAAAATATAACATAGAAGAATACTATAATGAAGGGTGTGATTAGGATATTTAACCAATTTGAGTTTCATGAAAATTTTACCAGTTAGTAGATTACAACTCCAAAAAAAAAAAGAAGAAAATTACTTCTTTGTTTAATTCTTTTCAAAACATTCAACTTGAATATTAACTCTGTTTCCTACCAGGATGATAATGACAATGACTTTTATTGTTGATGCCATAATGATTTCTGGAGAGGAAAAACCTCATGTCTTATGTTGCTGTTTTCCTTAAAACCTATGTTGTTGTTGGTAGGGGCCGTTGAGTCGGTATCTGACTCATAGTGACCCTACGTACAATAGGCAAAACACTATTGTCAGTGCTTCTCTACTGTTCATAGGGTTTTCAACAGCAGATTGATTTTTGAGAGTGTGTTGCCAGGTCCGTCTCTCAAGCCTACAGCACCTGGTGTTCCCAGGCAGTCTCCCATCCAAGTACTAACCAGGCCCAACCCTGCTTAACTTCTGAAATCTGATGGGATCAGATGCCACAGGGCTATGGTTGCAGGCTTAAAACCTATAGGACTATGAAAATGCAATGTAGATACAAAAATTGTAGATGTCCCTGTTTTCATTAGATTGATATGGACATTAATTCAGCAAAATGGATTCATAATATGTTCTGTTGTTAGTTGTTGTTAGGTGCCATCGAGTCATATCCAACTCATAGTGACCCTCATAGGGTTTTCAATGGCTGATTATTTCAGGATTGCCTAGACAGTGGATTGCCATGTCCCTCTCCCATTTTTGCCATGCCGGAAATCAAACCCCGGATCTCAGAGACTGCAGAGCAGTGCTCTACCCACTGAGTTAAATCCTAGGCCTTAATAAGTTCTACACATTACTAAATGATAATAAGCATGTGAAGCCAGAAACATTAATGGTAATCAAGCACAAGTATATTATCTTTTTAATATTGAGGTTTCTAATGTTCCTTTAGCACAATAACTTAAAGCAAATCTGTCCTAATTCAAACTCCTCTGGAATTTTGAAATCTTGAAAAAAAAATTTCCATTAAGTTTGTCAAATCCTTAACATAAAATTTAAATAGTTGATAAGCTTCTCATATTACAATTGTTAGCTTAAGGTTCTCAAGAGATTTAGCTCTGAAATTAGATACAATCACTTTTCTGCCAAAGAATATTACACCAATTTAATGAAACTGTGAAAGACCAGACCAAACAAAATAGACATCAATGAGATCAGTTCTCAAAGTTTGGTCTTCAAACTTAATGAATTTTATTCCAACAGGATAGCAAAAGATTCTCAAATTTCAGTACTCTTGCTAGTTTGGGGAACAATTTCTTCTTAACAGTAAAAGGTACTTTATTATCTAAAGGTTTATGCCTATAAGTTTTATGTGGCCATATAATTTTTATCCTAACTGGGACATTTTTAAAAGTCTCAGGAAGGGTTACAATTACATGGGGAAACAATTATAAACTGGGACTGGACAGAGAAAACTACGATGTTTGATCACTCTGGTAAGCTCCATCTGAGCTGCATACAAGAGGGTTTTTTTATTGCTATTATTTTTTTCTTAGATTTTTAGGGTCCTTCTTCCTGTCCTAATTTAGTGGTAGTCCTCAGAGTGTCTCCCCTTAGGGTACATTTCACAATTTTTCCTACAGGCTTTTTTCCTTTGGGGAATTGATTTAAAAATCAGCCTGTGGGTCTGCTTAAGAATATTGCTAGCACTTCAATTACTTGTTTCACTAAGCATGAACTAATAGCAAAATCTGCTGGGGTATATGAATTTATCAGGATTTTTTTTCCTTGTGATACTAAATTTATTTTTAGTCTCCCCAAAATGTCTACATTCAAAATAAGAACATTCTATATATACATTTGAATGTTGATAAAATATTCATTGAGATTTTTCTTATTTATTTCAAACCATTAAAAAATAATAAAATTAAAAATGATATAAGAGGTGCTTTTTTAAACAAATAAATATAGCTGATTATAAAATTTTAAATTTTGAGGTTTATCTGTAAAGAAATAATATCATATACAGAAGCTTCTGCCAGCAGCAGTATGAATTGAGACAACCACCTTCAGTATGAATCTGTAATGCAAATACATATAGCATCATAGCATTGAAAACACTATTGATGCTGCTGACATGAAGTGAATTATATATAATAACCTTGTAAATGCTCATATTTCTATCAAGATATGAATATTTTTCATGTCATTTCATGGTCCTATTTTGAATCAATAAATCATTATGTATGTACTGCTTTGCTGTGATTAAAGTTTGAATGGGAGAGCTTAAATTCCATTCATTTTTATGAAACCTTAAAAACTGAATATTGAATAACAGCTCTGAGCAGTTTGTAAATAGACACATTCAAAAGCACTGTAGCTTAAAGCAGCATTTTGCTACATAATGAATAGGACAACATATACTCATAACGAGTATCTTTGCAGGTAACTTTATCAAATACATTCTGTTAAGCATTCATGTATTTTCAAATGCCACTTTTAAGTTAATTGAGAATAACTTTTCATAGTCATCAAGTAAAATGATATCCCTGTTAAAACCACTTAGTGTTTTCAAAGCAACCCAACTCATGATGAAGACTGTTACATTCACTGTGTTAAAAAAAAAATACTTAACACATGTCATTCATCCAAACATTCTTACCATTGTAATTACAATGTATAAAATGGATGACAATCAAGTTGATAAAATGAGAGAAACTTGTGCTGAGATCACACTATGATAGAATCTTCATTACCAGTTGATTTGTAGTATATAAGTAAACCAAGAAGCAAATCCAAGAGTTTTAAAGATTTTCTCACTCATTTATTCTTCCATTAATTGATTCATTTATTTAACACATAGTCTTAGTATCTCTCAGATCCATAAGCTATACATTAAAAACTGTATAAATTTAAAAATAAATAAGCAATGGAATTAGCTATAGATCCTGCCTATGGTAAACAGAATAATAATGCCCCAAATGTCCACTTCTGAATCCCTGTAATCTGTGAATATTTTATCTTAAAACAAAAGAACATATTTTGTAGATGTGACTAATTTAAGGTAAAGTATTTGAAACTGATTATGTTGGGTTATCTATTTCAACTCAAGGTAATCAGCATAATCTTCTTGGATAAAAGAGGGAGCTCAGAGTCAGAAAGGGAAATTAGATGTTATGCTGCTGGCTCTGAATACAGGAGGAGATCAAGACCAAGTGACTCAGGTGGTCTCTGGAAGCTAAAATGGCAGTGACAGATTATTCCCTAGAAACATCAGAAGGAACCTAGTCCCACCAACATTGTGATTTTAGCATGGTGAGACTGTTTTTTTTTTTTTTTCTTTTGGTACTAGGGGTTGAACCCAGGGCCTCACACCTGCATGCTTTGCAAGTGCTGGACCACTGAGATGTTCCCCCAACCCATTATTTCTTTACTTTTTTTGAGACAGGGTCTCCCTAAATTATGCAGACTGCCTCTGGTCTCGAACTTGCGATCCTCCCTCCTCCTCCTCCTCCCTAGCTGCTGGGATTATAGGCGTGCTCCACTGCGCCCAGCAGTGAGACTCATTTTGAAATTCTAGTTTTTACAAAGGCTATATTAATTTGGTAACAATTTATATTATTAAATATGAATTTTTGTGCAGTTTTAAGTCAATAAACTTATTATAGCAGCAACCACAAATTAATTTACTGCCAAAAAGAAATTTGTGGGCCAAAGAACTACAGTCTAAATATAAAACTAACAAAATGAATTTAATATATCTGAGAAATATAAGCAGGAAATATGATAACCAAACACTAACAATTGTTAAAATTTATTGAGCATTTAATACAGGCCAAGCCCATAGATCTATTTTTCATGAAATCCCTTAAGGTAAAAATAGTTCCTTCATTTCTAAAGTTGTAATATTTTAAAATATATTTTTCTTAAAATTAGTAATAATTGGTCAAGTCAGAACTTGAATCTATGCATGTAAAATATTAACTTATGATCCTTCACTAAATGCACACAATGGAAATTCAGTTACATAATCCTACAGATTATTGAAGTTAACCCCAGCCCCATTTATAGAATTTTTGTTTTTGTTAGGTGCCCTCAAGTCAGGTCCAACCCATTGAGAACCTATATACAAAAGAATAAAACACTCCTGGATTCTGATCCAGGCACATAATCTTTTTTAAGTTTAAACACACTGTTGCAGGCACTTTGTCAATCCACCTCCTTGAGGGTTTTCTGTTTTTTCATTGACCTGACACTCTCCCAAACATAATGTTCTTCTCCAGGGACTGGTCCCTCCCAACATGTCCAAAACACGGAAGACACAGTCTAGCCATCCTGTCTTCCAAGGAACACTCTGGGTGCACTTCTAGGACAGATCTGTTGGTTCTTTTTCCAGTCCATGGTATATTCAATATCCATCTCCAGCACCATAATTCAAAAGCATCAATTCTTTTCCTTTCTCCTGTCTCCTTTATTCAGTATCAATTTTTCACAACCTTATGATGTAAATGAAAATACCATTGCATAAGTCTGGCACACCATTGTATTCAATGTGACATCTTTAATTTTCAACACTTTAAAGAGGTCTTTTGCAACAGTTTTTCCAGTGCAATATGTTTTTGATTTTTTGACTACTGCTTCTGTGGTTGTTGATTGTAGAACCAAGGAAAGCAAAATCTTGGACCACCCGAATCTTTTCTGCACTTATCATGAAGCTGCATACTGACCCAGTGGTAACAATTTTTGTTTTTGCTGACATTGAGGCAGGCTCTGTTTCTTGACCTTCATCAGTAAATGTTTCAAACCCTCTTCACTTTCAGCAAGCAGAGTTGTGTCATTTGTATAAGATAGGTTGTTAATGAGTCTTCCATGAATTAAAATGCTGTCTTCTTCATAAAGTCCAGCTTCCCATCATTTGCTCAGCATAGATATTGAAGAGGTATGGTGAAAGGATACAGCCCTGACACACAACATTTTTGACTTTAAAACAGGCAGTGTTTCCTTGTTCTGTTCCAATGACTGCCTCCTAGTCCATGTACAGATTCCTCAAGAGTACAATTAAGTGCTCTGGTATTCCCATTCTTCACAATGTTATCCATAATTTATTAAGATGGCAAACAGTCAAATAGCTTTGCATAGTCAATAAAATATAGACATCTTTCTAGTATTCTCTGCTTTCTGCTTATATGCATCTGACATTAGCAATGATGTCCCAGGTTCAGCATCTGACATTAGCAATGATGTTCCAGTGATGGCTCAATGTTGTCTGATGAATCTGGCTTTCTTTTTGATCTGTTCTCTGTGTGCATACTGCTGCAATCACTTTTAAATGATCCTTAGCAAATTTTACTGGCATGTGATATTAATAATATCATTTGATGATTTCCATATTCAATTGTATCCACTTCCTGGCAATAGGCACAGTTGTGGATCTCTTGCAGTCATTTGACCAGGTAGCTGTTTTCCAAATCTCTTGTCATAAACAAGTTGACACCACCAGTGCTGTACCTGTTTGTTGAAAAATCTCAGTTGATATTCCATCAATTCCTGGAGCCTTGTGCTTCATGAATGCCTTCAAGGCAGCTTCTACTTCTTCCTTCAGTACAATTGGTTCCTGATGATATGCAACCTCTTGAAATTGTTGGCCATCCATCAATTATTTTCGGTATTGTGATTCTGTGTATTCTTTCCACATTGTTTTGATGTTTCCTGCATCATTTAATATTTTTCCTGTAGAAACCTTCACTATTGCCACTTGAGGCTTGGATTTTTTCTTCAATCCTTTAAGCTTGAAAAAAACAGAGTAAGTTCTTCAGTTTTCATTTTCTATCTCCAGCTTGTTTCACATCATTACAATATGTAATTTTGTTTTCTTGAGCTGCCTTTTGAAATCTTCATGATGTCTTCCTTTAACTTTAGCTACTTCACATTTAAGGGCAAGTTTCAGAGTCTCTTTTGACTTGCAATTTGGTCTTTTCTTCTTTTCCTGTCTTTTTTAATGACTTTTCACTTTCCTCATGAATCATGTCTTTGATGTCATGTGACAGCTCCTGTGGTCTTCAATCATTAATGTGTAATGCATCAAACCTGTCCTTGAGGTGGTCTCTGATCCCATGTGGGATATATTCAAGTCAAATATTGGCTCTCGTTTACTGTTCTCATTTTCTTCAGTTTCAGTTTGAACCTGCATATGAGGAGTTGATCGTCTGATTCACAATCAGCACCTGGTCTTGTTGTGACATTTGATACTCAGTTTTCCATTATCTCTTCCCACAAATGTAGTCAATTTAGTTCCTGTATTTTCCATCTGGTTACTTCTGTGTGTATGGTTCATTTATGTTGGTGAAAAAATGTATTTGTAATTGAAAGATCATTGATCTGCAAAAATTCTATCATGCAATCTCCAGTATCATTTCTGTCACCAAGGCCATATTTTCCAACTACTGAGCCTTCTTCTTTATTTCAAGCTTTTGCATTCCAATCATCAGTAATTATCAGTACATCCTGATTGTATGTTTGATCTATTTCAGATTGTAGAAGGTGGTAAAATTCTTCCCTATCTTTGTTCTCAGCCTTAGTGTTCAGTGCATAAATTTTAATGGTCATATTAACTGGTCCTCTTTGTATGCATATCAATATTATTGTATCACTGATAGCCTAGTACTTCAGGACAGGTCTTGAGATATATTTGTTGTTGATGAATTCAACCCCATTTCTCTTTAATCTGTCATTCCTGGCATAGTAGACCATATGATTATGTGGTTCAAAATGGCCCATGCCATTTTGGATCACTGATGTCTAGGATGATGATGTTTATGTACTCCATTTCTCTTTTGACAATTTCTAATTTTCTAGACTCATACTATTTACATCCCATGTTCCAATTATTAATCATGTTTAAACTTATTCCTTCTTATTTTGAGTTATGCCACATAAGCAAATGGAGGTCCCTTGGGCTTTACTCCATTCCCATGGTTAAGATAGACTCTACTTTGTGGAAGGAACTTTTCCCTGGTTGTCTTTTGAGTGCCTTCCAACCTAGGGGCTCATTTCCCCATGCTATACTTGACAGTATTTCTTTGCTATTCATAGGGATTGTAATGGCTAATTTTTTCAGATGTAGGTTTGCCGTGTCCTTCTCTCCAGTTCTCTTAGTCTGGAAGTTCAGTTGAAACATTTACATCATGGGTGACCCTGCTGTTATCTGTAACACCAGTGGCATATCTTTTAGCATCACAGCAGCACACAAACCCCCAAAGTATGGCAAACTCACAGACATGTGGGGCCATCCTTCAAATTGAGCTTGACAAATAATTTACTAGGTGGGGCAATTATTGTTGAGAATAAAAAAACAATATCAATTATTCCTGAGCAATTATAATAACATACTTGTCTTGCATAAGTGTCTTAATTCAGGATGTACACAGCGCATCATCCTTGTCAACTACATATGCCATGCTTTCTTTAATAGAAGTACTTGTTATGTGAGATTCTGTCTTTTTTTTTTTTTGTTTTTTTCAGTCCTGGGGGTTGAACTCAGCACCTTGTGCTTGCATGCTTTCCAAGTGCTGGATCACTGAGCTGCACCCCAGCCCATTTTTTATTTTTACTTTTTGAGACAAAGTCTCACTAAGTTACGCACAGACTGCCTTTGGTCTCGAACTTGTGATCCTCCTGTCTCTGCCTCCTGAGCCACAGGGATTACAGGCTTGTGCCACAGCACCTGGCAGATTTTTATCATTTTCAATTCTTTTGTTTCTTCCATTAAGTAGTTAATCCCTCAGAGAAATCAAAGAGGTAATATGACATGGTGAGAACACACAATCCTACACAAAACTAATACATGATAGTAATTTATTTTTCTATGTTCACATACAGAGTCATGAAGCCATGTATATACTGGGAACCACCAAATTTTACAGAGTAAACAATGATTTAATGAAGATAAAATATTTTATAGTTTTATGTATTTTAATTGGAAATCTAATATAACGCTCTCATGACAAGTGAATCCCTTCTCACTCAAGTGATTAGAGTAATGCAGTGAAAATTTTATTTTAAATATCAACATGAAAAAGCGCATGCTTATGGAAACCATACCAATGAATATTTTCAGTAGAAAAATTATAATGCCATAGGTTATGTTCTTGTTAGGTGCTGTGGAGTCGTGTCCAACTCATAGTGACCCTCATAGAGTTTTCCATGGCTGATTTTTTTCAGGATTGCCTTGGGAACGGACTGCCATGTCCTTCTCCCATTTTTGTGGTGCTGGGAATCAACCCCAGGACCTCACAGACTGCAGAACAGCACTCTACCAACTGAGCTTAATCCTAGCCCCAAATAGGAATGCTACTTGGAAATTTTGGTTGGAATACAGAGTCTATAGTATTGAGTAATAACAGTAGGACTGGGAAGAAAGAAAGAAAGTATATGAAATATTTTTCAAATTGAATTAACAAATTTTCTGGGTAATTAAGATATAGAGACTATTAGGGTGATAAAGAAAAACTCCAACATTTTGAAAATAGGTTACTGGGGGCTTGGTGGACCCACTATTAGGCATGCCCAGAATTCCTTTTGTGAGTTTCTGAACTTGCTACTTGGAATAGAATCTTATGGGTGTTTTCTATGAAGCCAACATTCTAGTGGCAACAGATTTGTGAACAATTGTGGTTTTCCTTAATTAAATTATTTTCCATTGCCTATTTATATGCATCATCTGTTTCCTCCAACAACCATAACTGGTGTCATTGTGGAATATGTGTGTCTGTACAAATGAAGTATTTCTACATTCGGGCAGACTCTCATTTATTAGCTTATTATAAGAATAATTCCTTATCAATTCATATTGATTCTCATTTCTCTAAGATGGGTCATGAGGTCCAGCCAAGCCAGTTATTTTGGTAAAGCATAATTAGCTCTGGTGAGTCATCTATGCTACCATGTCAGTTTATTTATCACTATATATAGATAGTAAAATTGATGTAGAGAAATAATTATTTTATCTGATATCCTACTATATCACCTTGAAAAAGTTATTTCTCATCTATAAACTGTAAATAACTATTTCACTTAATAGGTTTGCTGAGTAGATTAAATTAATAATATATGAGAAGTGCCATGTTAGATTTCTCAAGAGAATCCGAACCAGTAGGAGAGATACATAGATTTGGAGGAGAGATTTTTATATTGATATATAACATAAATATAGCTATCTGTCTTCTATATGTAAGAAAAGATTTATTATTGAAATTGTCTCACACAGTTATGGGGGGTGAGAAGTCCCACAGTATACTCTCTATAAGCTGGAGAACTAGGAAAGCCAGTGTTGTAATTTTGTCTGAGTCTGAAGCCCTGAGCAACAAAAGCTTAGATGTCTAATGTCTAAGAGTAGGAGAAGATGAGTATTCTGGTTCAAAAAGAGAGAGAATTTTCCCTTTCTTGACATTTTTATTCTGTCCAGGTGGTCCCTCAACAGATTAAACAAAGCCCATCAACATTGGTGAGGACACATCTTTCTTTACTCAGTCTACTTACTGAGATGCCAATCTCTTCCAGTAACACCCTCTAGTTATTTAGGCATTCCCTAGCTCATACAACACATGAAATTAACCATCACAAGTACCTTGGGTATATGGCATATAGTATAGAAATATAAGATCCTTTCTAACTTTGTGTTCTTCTTGCCAGTTTATTATTGTTATTAATATTTAATGTTGTTATTATTACCTTAATGAAACTAGCCATACCACAGAAGATTTCTGTTGCAGTGCCCCTATAATCCAGTGAAATTCTCAGTTTCAACTGATTACTCACCTGATTCTAAGATTGTATGACATGAATCTCCACGTCTCTGATTACAAATGACAGTACCAGAAACCCAGGTTTCTCAATTCATGCATCTTTACTTGGAATATTATTCCTATATCATGCTATATTCCTCACAATCAAACCCAACTTCTTTTTATTTCTTGTCCTCCAAAAAATTCTTAACTATACCTCTTGAAACTCTATTTATCATTGAGTTTTGAGTTTTAAGTTCAACTTATTCAATTTATCAAGTGCTTAGTTTGAAGTATTTCTTTAAAAAATCTAAGAATAAACCTCTTGGAAATCCTTCAAACTTTTCACCCCACTCCTTTTCTTCAACTGCTTTGTAATCTTGGAACAACTGAACTGATTGTGTGAGTCATTTCACTGTGTGCATGGGGGTGTGTGCATCTGTGTGATTGTTGGGGCTGGCATATTCAAAATTTGTAGGGCAGATCTGCAGCCTTAAAACTCAAGTAGCATTTCTATGTTATGATCTCAAAGGAGAATTCTTTCTTTTCTGAGAAACATCAGTTTTTCTCTCATGGCCTTCAATCAATTTGATGAGATTCACCCACATAAGTGAAAGTGATCTTTACTTATTTTTAATTAGAAGTTTTTAATGTACATCTTAATGTGATTCATTTTGACATGCTTTTCATTGTGACATTTCCATATATGCATTTTGATAAACATATGAATAATGTTTATCAAAGTGATCTTTACTTAGAGCACATCACACTAATTATGAATGTTAATCATATCTAAAGAATAATTTCACAGCAACATCTAAATTCCTGCTTGACCAAAAAGCTATGCAACATAATCATAACCTAGCCAAACTGACACATAAAGTTAACACATCACATTTCATTAAATACTTTTCTGCCACTTTTTATTTAATCTGGAAAAGGTTCAACCCTACCTTATTCTATCTACTTGCCAATCTATTTCCCTAGTAATATCAGGCTCCCAGTCACCAACATATTGTAGATTATCCTCTCATCCAAACTATACTCTTAGTTAATAAATATGCAATAAACATCATTAAGAAAAATGAGCAATCATTTTCCCAGGACTAAACCTACTGAGTTAGATTTGTATTTACATTCTCTGCCTTTTCTTCTGGAATAATGGTTGGAAGTGTATCACCTGGTTTAATTGAGGTGCAGTAACTCCACTTGTGCTCTGTAGTCAATGAGCTCTTCCCAAAGAATTTGTTTTGATACTTGAACTAGCTCTCTCATGAATTATCACTTTCTATATTTAACCTGCCTGCAGCCGTAGCCCTGTGGCATCCAATCCCGTCAGATCTCGGAAGCTAAGCAGGGTCAGGCCTGGTTAGTACCTGGATGGAAGACCACCTGGGAACACCAGAAGCTGTAGGCTTGGGAGAAGGACCTGGCAACCCCCTCCCCCAAAAAATCAATCTGCCATTGAAAACCCTATGTACAGCAGAGAAGCACTGACAATAGTGTTTCCCCTGTTGTACAGAGGGTCGCTACGAGTCAGATACCGACTCCATGGCACCTAACAAGAACAACAACAACAATTATTTAACCTGGGCATTTCTACCAACTGTGCTCAGATCTCCTTATTTAAGAACAAACCAAAACAAAGGAGCAAATCCAAACACAAACAAAAATTCTTTGGTGGGATATTGGAAAGAAAACATACTTATGTTTCTGCATTTATTGTTAGATATTTGTAAGCAAATTCTATTGAAACTTGAGACCTAAATTAGAAGAAAACCCCAGACAGTGGGAATGTTGGAGATATTTACCTTCTTTGAGGCATTTAAATTTCAAGGATTACAAAATCATTGCATGTAAACTAAGTGATACATACTGATTTTCATCCCAGAAACAAGCTTGTATATTTTAAGAATCTAGGGTCTTTCCCCTGTTGATTCCAAGGAGAATTAGTTTACATTAGGAAGTAGTAATTTCTCTTCTTCTCCCAGGAAGGAAGAGGGAAAGGAAAAAGGTATTCCTTTCTTTCTTTTCTCTTTTCTTTCTTTTTTTTTTATTTTTTGTGGTACTGGGGGTTGAACCCAGGGCCTCATGCTTGCATGCTCTGCAAGTGCTGGACCACTGAGGTGCACCCTCAGTCCATTTTTTTTTTTTTACTTTTTGAGACAGGGTCTCCTAAATTACTCAGACTGCCTCTGGTCTCAAACTTGTGATCCTCCTGCCTCTGTCTCCCAAGCTGCTGGGAATACAGGAGTGTGCCACTGTGCCTGGCTGAAAAGGTGTTTATAAACACCCAGGTTAATATTTTTGGAATTCATCATGTACAATAAGATTTAGGATCACCTCTCACTCTCAGAGGGTCAATATATAAGAAAAAGTAATTTTAACATTTTATACCTTTCAATGATGAATTTAATACTTCAGATAGCTCACGCATTCCTATTCAAATTAACATTCAAATATTAACAACCAGTTAGTTGAATCAATTCAAAGATTTTAAAATTCATCATTATATGATTACTCATTTGGTGATTTGTTATTAATTGATTGATTGATTGATTTTGATGGTACCAAGAGTGTTGAACCCAGAGCCTCACACATGCTAATCAAGCACTAGAACACTAAGCCACTCCCCCCAAATACTTTTTTATTTTTATTTTTATTTTACTTTGAGATAGGGTTTCACTGAATTGTGCAGGCTGCCTCTAGCCTTGAACTTGTGATCTTCTTGCCTTAGCTTCTGGAATTGCTGGAATTACAGGCATGTGCTATGGTGACTGATACATTTGGTGGTTTCATAAATAAAAAACAGTTCAATAATTTTAATCTTCAAAAAGATAAAATATGACTAGAATTTTGACAAAAATTTTCTTAAAAAGAATGTTGATATATGAAACATAACTAAAATATCTAATAATGAAATGATGAATATTACAACAAAGTGTTGTTAAGCTTGAAAGAGATATACTCTAAGGTGAAGTTAAAAAAGAACAAATCATGTTAAGAATATAAAAGACTAGTGTATATTCATTGTATATTCAAATGTTTTACAAATATATGCATACAAATGGATCAAGGTAGATTAAAACTTGCCTCCCTAAGACTCTGGGAAGAAAAAGAGAATAATAAAGGGCAGACTCAATTCTCAAGGGAAAACCAGAAGGAAAGCAGTATACACTACAACAGAGTTGATTGGTCAGCTGAAAAATGCCTAGGCACAGAAAAGCTACTCCAGAGAAAAAGAGAAGAGTAGGTTCTCAGATCCAGCATGGACACCCTTACTGAGGGAAAAGGAAGAAAAACCCACATCCATGAGGTAAGACAAGCATCCTCAGTGAAAAAGAGAACCTGGCATCCCTATCTACAGAACAAGCTCACCGATCTCATAAGCCTTAAGCCCAGTGGGAGATTTGACGTGCAGGGATTCCCCTGTAAATCAGTTCCACATAGATCACATCTGCTATGTCACTCCTTAGTCCCTGGAGAGCAAAACCCAGAACTGACTTGTTGTTTTTGTTGTTGTTGTTAGGTGCCGTCGAGTTGGTATCCAACTCATAGCGATCCTCATAGGGTTTCCAATGGCTGACTGTTTCGGGATTGCCTTGGGAGTGGATTGCCAGGTCCTTCTCCCATTTTTGCGGTGCTAGGAATTGAACTCGGGACCTCAGAGACTGCAGCGCAGAGCTCTACCCACTGAGCTAAATCCCAGCCCTAGAACTGACTTGTAGAGGGAGCCAGTTGTTTCAGACTGAAGTACTCAGGAATACCCCAAAACAAGGACAAACCACAGAACAAGTAGCCTAGGAATGCAGTACTATAGCACCCAGGGGTAGGACAGATGTGCAAGGAAATTGTAAGAGAGTGGGTGAATTCAATGGACTCATGCTTAAAAAAGTTAGGCTGGTGATGCAGCATCCATGGAAATAGCTTGTCATGGCACAGCTGCCAGGAAGACAAAACTGAGCCACAGTTGGCAACTACAGACATGCTGAAAAAGCTGCCCAAAAATATGACTCTGTGCAGTGGTTAGTGTTTGTTACTAACAGGTGGCCTCCTGGTGCACATAGAAGGAGTGATCTGGGCAACACAGTCATCCAGTACTATTCTCTATGACACAGCTAGTGACTGTGTGACCAGAACATGGCACTGGGCTGGTGGATCTCTGTTTTCTCCCTGGTACAGTTAAACAAGGTAAAGCCTGTAGAAATACCTGAAACAAGCCTAGGTGCACAATACACCTATGACTGGATCAGCACCAGCCTGGACAAATAAAAAAATGCATAAAATAGAACCTACAAATACAACAGTCCTCTCCTCACCTGGCAAGCAACAATATTGAAGGGCCAACAGAAAAGCTGCTCCAATACTTAAACAGTATTATTATTATTCAACAAATAAAGTTTATGTTCTTAGTTGCTACTCCTATTTTAAACTATATCCTAAGTTATATACTAGTTTTTTCTTTCTTCTGTAAACCGACTACTTAAAACCTCTTTCTAACTTTTCCCTCTCCACCTAACATAAATTTCTGTTCTTTCTCTTCTTATTCTCTTCTTTTCATTTAATCTGGCTGCTTATTTCCTCTTCCCCTTTCTATTTCCTTTTTTCTCTTTCTGTTCCATCATTTTATTCACTTATAACCCTAACATCACCTTTAGTACTTTTCATCTCATATCTTACACTACATTACTTTAGCTCTTTTCTAAGTTCATCTGTAGTATACTAGCTGCCATAAATCAATTTTAATGGCAGAGTATTTACATATGTGGTTTGCCTAGATGTTATTACTATAACAGAGGTTTGCATTCCAACAACAACAACTAGTGACTGACCTGTCAAGAGAAGCCTGCTAACAAAGAAGACTCTCAATTTAATCCTGAAGAAACTTCCACACCAAGAGTTGCACAAATCACAAAAGAAAGAAATACCAGAAACATGAAAAAGCAAGAAACCATGAGTCCTCCAAAAGATCATCACTCCCCAATAAACAAAAGGAAAGATACTACTGAAACAGTTGAAATGCTGGACAAAGAATTCAAAATTCTAATCATAAAAATGATAAATGACCTCAAAGAAGACACAAATAGTTAACTGAATGAATTGAGAAAGTCAATACAGATTCTGGATAGGAAATTCAGGAAGCAAATTGAGTTTAAGAAAAAAAAAAAAAAAGAAAATGTAGGAAAATAAAAATATAATAAATCAAAGAAAAGAGAAAATCACAATTTAAATTAATACCAGCAGACTAGATCAAAAAGAAGAAATAGTATCGGGGATGGAAGACAAGGTTGAGGAAATACTACATGCAAACATCACACACACACACACACATACACACACACACACACACACACACACATACACACTCTGAGAGAGAGAGAGAGAAAGAGTGAGTACCACCATAACTTTCAAGAACTGTAGTGCAAGATGAAGACACTGAATTTAACAATCTTTGGGGTGGAAGAAGAAACTGAGATTAAAACCAAGAGCATAGGAAAACTAATGAAATAATAGAAGAAAACTTCCCAAAGGTAGGGGAAGAATGAGACAGCCAAACACAATAGGTATTTAGAACCCGAGACATGATCAGAAAAGAAATTCTCCATGTCACATTACAGTTAAAGTTGTTGTTGGTAGGTATTGTCAAGTCAATATCCAAATCATAGGGACCCTGTGTACAACAGGTGAAACACTATTGTCAGTGCTTCTCTGCTGTTCATAGGGTTTTCATTGGTGAATTGCTCTTTGGGAGTGGGATGCCGGGTCCATCTCCCAAGCCTACAGCACCTAGTTTTCCCAGGCATTGCCCATGCAAGTACTAACCAGGCCTGATCCTGCTTAGCTTCCGAGATCTGATGGGATCAGATGCCACAGGGGTAAGGCTGCAGGCACAAAGTTAAAGTAGTAAGACAATAAAACCAAGAAACTATTTTAAAAGCTGCAAGAGAAAAATGCCACCACACTTACAAAGTCAAACCCATTAAAATAATAACAGGCCTTAAATAGTAACACGAAGAGCCAAGAAAGTATGGAATTATACATTTAAACCCCTTAAATTTAATAACTGCCAATCAAGATCCTATATCCAGCAAAATTGCCTTTAAAATTGATAGTAATATAAAGACCTTCCAGGACAAGCACAAACATAATTCATGACCACTGAGCCAGCATTGACAAAGATACTTAAAAGAATCCTACACATAGAGGAAGAATAAGTACAGACAACAATTTGAGAAATCAGGAAAGAATAAATTCTGTGAGAGGAACACATGAACAGATGAGAGCTAGGAGAGAAACAAGTATGTCCAAATTAGTAAATTAGCAAATTCTCAATATGATAGAGGGGAAAAGAGAAAAAAAAAAAGAAAAACAATACTTAAGCCAACAAAGAAAAGAGGGATCATCATAAAAGATACCACTGAAATACAAAGTTCATTGGAGAATACTTTAAGAATTTATACTGAAAAACGGGAAAATTTAGAAGAAATGGATAAATGCATTAACACATATGACCTAATAAACCTAAGAGGATATAAATAATTTACCTATAATAAACAATGAAATTGAAACAGTACTAAAAAGTCTCCCAACAAAGAAAAGCCCAGGACCCAGTGGGTTCACACCCAAATTCTACCTAACATTTAAAGAATTACCACCTACACTCCTAAAACTATTCCATAAAATAGAAAGGGAAGGAATGCTTCCAGAATCCTTCTATGAAGCCTCTATAACCCTCATACCAAAACTGTTCTTTTTCTCGTTAGGTGCTGTGGAGTGGAGTCCAAATCATAGCGACCCTATGTACACCAGATCAAAACACTTCCCGATTATGTGCCAGGCAAAGATCTTATTTATGTTTAAGCCCATTGTTGCAGACACTGTGTCAATCCATCTGGTGGAGGGTTTTCCTCTTTTGCATTGACCTGCCAATCTCCCAAACATGATGTCCATCTCCAGGGATTGATCTCTCCTCACTACATGTCCGAAATATATAAGACGCAGTTTGGCCATTCTTGCTTCCAAGGAGCACTCTGGTCGCACTTCTTCTAGGACAGATTTGTGATTCTTTTGGCAGTCCATGGTATATTCAATAGACGTCTCCAGCACCACAATTCAAAACCATCAATTCTTTTTCTGTCTCCGTTGTTCAATGTCCAGCTTTCACAACCATATGATGCCACTGAAAATACTATGGCATGAGTCAGACGCACCTTCGTCTTCAATGTGACATCTTTGCTTTTCAATACTCTAAAGAGATCTTTTGCCACAGCTTTTCCTAGAGCAATGCGTCTTTGGATTTCTTGACTGCTGCTTCCATGGGTGTTGATTATAGAGCCAAGCAAAGCAAAATCTTGGACAACTTCAATCTTTTCTTCATTTATTGTGAAGTTGCGTGCTGACCCAGTCGTAAGGATTTTTGTTTTGTGGATGTTTAGTCGTAACCCATATTGAAGGCTATGATCTTTGATCTTCATCAGTAAATGTTTTAAATCCTCTTCTCTTTCAGCAAGCAGAATTGTGTCATCTGCATAACACAGGTTGTTAATGAGTCTTCCTCCAATCTTGATGCCACGTTCTTCCTCATAAAGTCCAGCTTCTCGGATTATTTGCTCAGCGTATAAATTGAAGAGATAGGGTGAAAGTATACAGCCCTGACACACACCTTTCTCAACTTTAAACCACTCAGTGTTTCCTTGTTCTATTTGAACAACTGCCTCCTGGTTCATGCACAGATTTCTCATGAGCACAATTAGGTGTTCTGGTATTCCCATTTTCTGAAGTGTTATCCATAATTTGTTATGATCCACACAATCAAATGCTTTTGCATAGTTAATAAAACATAGATAGACATCTTTTTGATATTCTCTGCTTTCAGCTAATATCCACCTGACATCAGCAATGATGTCCCTGGTTCCCCAGCCCTCTTCTGAATCCCGCTTGATTTTCCAGCAATTCCCTGTCTATATATTGCTGCAGTCGCTTCTGAATGATCTTTAGTAGAATTTTGCTGGTGTGTGATATTAATGACATTGTCTGATAGTTTGCACATTCAGTTGGATCCCCTTTTTTGGGAATAGGCACAAATATCGATATTTTCCAGTCAATTGGCCAAGTAGCTGTTTTCCAAATCTGTTGGCATAAACATGTTGACTCCTCCAGTGCTGCATCTGTTTGTTGAAACATCTCTATTGGTATCCCATCAATTCCTGCAGCCTTGTTTTTCGCCATTTCTGTCAAGGCAGCTTCCACTTCATCCTTCAACACCATTGGTTCCTCTTCATATGCAACCTCTTGGAATGGTTGGTCATCTACCAATTCTTTCTTGTATAATGACTCTGTGTATTCTTCCCATCTTCTTTTGATGTTTCCTGCATCATTTAATATTTTCCCTGTAGAATCTTTCACTACTGCCCCCGAGGCTTGAAATTTTTCTTCACTTCCTTAAGCTTGAGAAACACAGAGCATGTTCTTCCCTTTTGGTTTTCTTCCTCCAGCTCCTTGCATATGTTATTATAATATTTGTTTTTGTCTTCTCGAGCTGCCTTCTGAAATCTTCTGTTTAGTTCCTTAACTTTGTCATGTCTTCCTTTTGCTTTAGCTGCTAGACGTTCGAAGGCAAGGTCCAGTGTCTCTTTTGACATGTAATTTGGTCTTTTCTTTTTTTCTTGTCTTTTCAAGAACTTTTTGCTTCCTTCTTGTGTGATATCTTTTATGTCATGCCGCAACTATTCTGGTCTCCTGTCATTTGTGTCTAATGCATTAAACCAATTTTTGAGGTGGTCTCTGAACTCAGGTGGGATAAACTCAAGGACATACCGTGGCTCTCGTATACTTGTTCTAATTTTCTTCAGCTTCAGTTTGAACTTGCATATGAGGAGTTGATGGTCTGATCCACAGTCAGCACCTGGTCTTATTTTGACATTTTGTACAGAGCTTTTCCATCATCTCTTTCCACATATGTAGTCAATTTGATTCATGTGTGTTCCATCTGGTGAAGTCCATGTGTATGGTCTGCGTTTATGATGTTGAAAAAATGTATTTGCAATGAAAAGGTCATTGGTTTTACAAAATTCTATCATGCATTCTCCAGCTTCGTTTCTGTCACCAAGACCATATTTCCCAACTACTGAGCCTTCTTGTTTGTTTCCAACTTTTGCATTCCAGTCACCAGTGATTATCAGTATGTCTTGATTGCATGCTTGATCTATTTCAGATTGTAGAAGCTGATAAAAGTCTTCCCTTTCTTCATTTGTGGCCTTAGTAGTGGGTGCATAAATTTGAATAATAGTCATATTAACTGGCCTTTCTTGTAGGTGTATGGATTTTATTCTATCACTGACAACATTGTATTTCATGACAGATCTTGAAGTGTCTTTTTGATGATGAATGCAACCCCATTTCTCTTTGGTTTATCATTCCCAGCATAGTAGACCATATGATTGTCTGACTCAAAATGGCCCATGCCGGTCCATTTTAGCTCACTGATGCCTAGAATGTCAATGTGTATGCTCTCCATTTCTCTTTTAACAATTTCTAATTTGCCTAGATTTATACTATGTACATTCCATGTTCCAATTATTAATGGATGTTTACAGTTTTTTCTCCTCATTTTGAGTCATGCCACATTAGCAAGTTGAGCACCCTGGGGCTTTACTCCATTTCTGTCTTCATGGTAGACTCTACTTGGAGGAGGCAACCCTTCCCCTTTAGTGTTTTGAGTGCCTTCCAACCTGGAGGCCTCATTTTTCAGCACTGTATCTGACAGTGTCTCTTTGCTATCCATAGGGTTCTCAATGGCTAGTTGCTACGAGAGTGGCTTACCAGGTCCTACTCCCTAGTCTGTGTTAGTCTGGAAGCTCAGCTGAAAACCTGTCCACCATGGGTAACCTTGCTCATGTCCGAGGTTACACTGGCAGATCTCTCAGCCTCATCACAACACAGAAGCCCCCATAGTGTGGCAAACTGACAAACATGTGGGGGTATACCAAAACTAGATGACAATAAAACAATCAAACAAAAAAGAAACTAGAGATCAATTTCCCTAATGAACACAGATGCAAAAATCCTTAAGAAAAATATTCTCAAACAGAATCCAGCAGTAATTTTAAAAGATCATACACCATGATATAATAGGTTTCATCCTAGGGATACAAGTTTGGTTCAACATATGCAAACCAATATATATAATATAGCACATAAAGACTCAGAGCCAGAAATCACGTGATCCTATCAATAGATGCAGAAAAGTCCTTTGACAAGGATCACCATCCGTTTTTGATGGATGTCCTGAATAAACAAGATATAGAAGGAACATATCTCAACATAATAAAGGCCACATCTGACAAACTCATAGCCAATATTAATACTAATACTAAATGGGGAACAACTGAATATTTGTTATAAAATCAGGAAAGACACAAGTGTGTCCACCCTCTCCATTATTACTCAATATGGTGATTAAAGTGTTAAAAGATCAAGAGAAAGAAATAAAAGGAATACAAATTGAGAATGAAGAAATAAAATTATGCCTATTTTCAGTTGAAGAGATCTTATGCTTAGAAAATTCTGAAGACTCCACCAGAAAATTTGTACCTTCAGCAACATAGCAGGATACAAAATCAATATCCAGAGGTTGGTAGCATTTTTATATGTCAGTAATGAACATGCTGAGAAAGAATTTTTTTTTAAAATCCCATTCACATTAACCTCAAAAAATAATATCAAGTATTAAGCCCAACCAAGGAGGTGAAAGAATTTAAACAATAAAAATATCACAATGCTGAAGAAATTGAGGAAGACACAAGAAAATAGAAAAGACCTACCTTGTTTATGGTCCAGAGGGCATAATATTTTGAAAATGGTTATACTACTAAAAGTGGTCTACAGATTTAATGTAATCCCTATGGAAAGTCCAATGGTATTCTTCATAAAAATAGAAAAAAATCTTAAATTCATATGGAAGCACCAAAGACCACAAATAGCCAAAGCAATGCTGAGTACAAAGAGCAATGTAGGATAATAGTTTAGTAACAAAACTAGCTTGGTTCTGACACAAAAATAGACTTGAAGACCAATGGAACAGAATAAAGGACCCAGACATAAACTCACACAGCTAGAACCACTTGATTTTTTATAAGGATGCCAAAAATATACATCGGAGAAAAGATAGCCACTTCAACAAATAGTTCTGGAAAAACCGAATATCTATGAAAAGAGGAAAAAAACTAGACATATCTGTCATTCTGTAAAAAAATAAATTAAAAATGTTTCAAAGATCTTAATGTAAAGCCAGAAACCTTGACCCTACTAGAGGAAATCACTTCAAGGTTAGGGAATAGGCAAGAACTTTCTTTAAAGGACTCAGTCCAGAAATAGTAGCAAAAATTGACAAATGTGATTACATGAACTTAAAAAGCTTCTGCATACCAATCAGAGTGAAGAGAGAGCCCATGGAATGGCTAAAAATCTTTGCCAATTATACATCTTAAAGTGGATTAATAGCTACAATATATAAAGAACTCAAAAGTTAGACAGTTGTGGTGGCACATACTGGTAATCTCAGAGATTCAGGAGGTGGAGGAAGAAGGATCACAATTTTGAGAACAGAGGCAGCAGGCTGCATTATTTAGTGAGACCTTATCTCAAAATTTAAAAAATGTAAGAAATGGGCTGGGAGTGCAGCTAAGTAGTACAGCGCTTGTTAAAGCATACATGATATGCTGAGTTTAATCCAACAGTACATTAGGAATAAAACTCCCCAAAATTAAACATCATAAAAACAAATTATCCAATCCAAATATTGGCAAATAAATTAAAAACACATAATAATATGAAAAAATATTCAAGCTCAATATTCTTAGCCATTAGAGAAATGAAAATAAAAACTACATTGAAATTTCAGCTTACCCCAGTCATAAGGGCTAGCATCAACAAAACAAAGAACATTAAAAACTGGCAAAGTTGTGGGGCGAAAAGAACATTTATACACAGGTGGTAGGACAGTAAACTAATATAGCCATTGCACAAATCAGTATGGAGTTTCCTCAGAAAACTAAGAACAGAACTTCCATATTATCCAGCTATACGACTGATAGGTATATGCTCCAAAGAATCCAAATCATCGTATCATAGAGACATGTGCACTTCCATATTAATTTCAGCACTGTTGACAATAGGCAAGATATGGAATCAGCACAGGGGCCCATCAATACATAAATGTTTTTTTTAAATGTGGGACACACACACACACACACACACACACACGTGTGTGTGTGTGTGTGTGTGTGTGTGTGTGTGTGTTGAAATTTTATTCAGCCATAAGTAAGAATCAAATTATGCAATTTTCAGAAAAATGGATGGAATTGGAGATCATTGTTTTAAGTGAAATAAGCCAGACCAGGAAATACAATACCACTTGTTCACTCTCATATGTGGAAGCTGGATTTAGCTTAAACAGATAAATTTATGTGTATCTATGTAGGAATGAATAGCATAAGAAGAAGGAAGAGAATAGTAGAGGGGGTGAGAGCAATAGTGGGAGGTAACAAAGTGTGAATAAGAACAAAGTATATGATATAATTGTATGGATATGTCATAATGCAACTCATAATGTACACTAAAAATAATAATAAAAACAGAAACCAAAAGTATGTAAATCATATTAATATATAAATAACTCTCAATCAGCAGAGATAGATAGCTTTCCAATTTTGAGCTTTTCAACTTGTCTGCTGTTGACAAGCAATACATTTACTACATTATTATTATTATTAATATTATTATTATTTGTGATGCTGGGGATCTAAATCCCAGGGTCTCTGATATGCTAGTCAAGTGCTCTACCACTTAGCTACTTCCCTAGTCTCAATGAATTTACTATTTTAAAAGAAAAACTGGGGCAGTGGTACATGGCTGTAATCCTAGTAACTCTGGAGAAAGAGGCAGGAAGATTTTGAGTTCAAGGCCGGAAGTAGCCTACATAACGCAGTAAGATCATCACTCTAAACAAAGAAATAATAAATGGGCTGGAGGTGCAAGAAAATGTTAAAACCTGATGCTGCCTGAAATAATATCAGAGATTTCTTTCCACAAACACAGTGGAAATGGGTGAGATATTCTGATTTCTAACTACTATCCTTGTCACACTCAGATGGCAACATTCCTCTATCTGGCCAATCATTCGAAAACTGACAACTATACAAAATGCAGACAGTCTTTGAGTTACCTGTTTTTTGATTCACACTTGTGAAAGATGAAGAAATTCTATTTTAAGGATTCAAATGTATTATATGCTTTATGTGTAACTTTTTGGCTTTTTATTTTCTTGCTTAATTAATTTCATATTTGTGGTTCATCTGGGGTCTGAACTTTGATCTAGCATATGAAAATAAAGTACAGATTTCCATCACTATATTCTGTACTAGTTGTCAGCATTTATAACTCCTTGCTTTGATGACAACTTGAATGAGATGAATCGATTGATATTTACAATAAAAAAGATGGATGAGTAAACATAATTATTTCCTACTCTTTCCAAACTACCATCAAAATGATACAGTGCATACCAATCAAAAATAAAACTATACTAATTCTAGCAACAGGAGAAGATGTTGCCCATGGATTACAAATTTAAGGAAAAGTACTTAAGAAAATAAGAAGATGGGATCAAAGTGAAAGAGATTGAGCCAGAGGATGTGCAAAGAAAAATGTTGTTGTTGTTAGGTGCTGTTGAGTCAGGTCTGATTCATAGGGTACCTGTGTACAGCAGAATAAAACATTCCCTGTTTCTGTGGCAGGCACAGGATCTTATTTAGGTTTAAGACCATTGTTGCAGTCACTGTGTCAATGTATCTAGTTTGTGGTGCCCCTTTTTAAAGTTGACCTGCCATTCTCCAAAATAGGATGCCTTCTCCAGGGATTGGTCCCTCCTAACTACATGCCTAAATTACATAAGATGCAGTCTAGCCATCCTAGCTTCCAAAAAGCACTCTGTTTGCACTTCTACTAGGACAGATCTTTGGTTCTTTTGGCAGTCCATGATATATTGAATATTCATCTCCAGCACTATAATTCAAAAGCATCAATTCTTCTCCCATCTCCCTTGTACAATGTCAAGTTTTCACAGCCATATGATGCCACTGAAAATACCATAGCATGAGTCATGCACACCTCTCCTACATGTCTGTCAGTTTGCCATACTGTGGGGACATTCATATTGCTATGAGGCTAAAAGCTATGCTACTGAAATTACAGATACCAGCAGGGTCACCAATGGTGGACAGGTTTCAGCTGAGCTTCCAAACTAAGAGAGACCAGCGAAGAGAATCTGGCAATCCACTCTAGAAACAATTAGCCATTGAAAACCCTATGAATAGCAAAGAGACACTATCAGATATAGTGTCAGAAAGTGAGCCCCCAAGTTTTGAAGGCACTCAAGAGACTACTGGGGAAGAGTTGTCACATGAAAGTAGAGGCTACCTTAATGACTGCAATGGAATAAAACCCCAAAGAAAAATAGTGAAGGAGAATCTCGCTTGGAGTTGAGTTTATCCCGTCTTACTATAGCTCCACACTCCATTTTCTTTTTCTTCTTTACTTCATTAATTATAAGGGTCATTTACCTTTCAGTACTCTTTTGTCAGAACTCTTTTTAACGTGACCTACCTATCTCCCTCTTTTTCCCGACTATCGTGCATTCATTTTCTCCTAGAGTGGTCAGTTTTAGCAACAAGCTCAACTGGTTATTGAAAGAGATCATTGTTACTGTTGTTGTTAGGTGCCGCCAAGTTGTGTCCGACTCATAGTGATGCTCATAGGGTTCTCAATGGCTGATTGTTTTGGGATTGCCTAGGGAGTGGATTGCCATATCCTTCTCCCATTTTTTGTGGTGCTGGGAATTGAACTCGGGACCTCAGAGACTGCAGAGCGGCGCTCTACCAACTTAGCTAAATCCCAGCCCCGAAAGAGATCATGGTAGATACAAAAGGAAATCAATGTAATACTTCATGTAAAAATACTAGACATTTAATGCAAAACTATGGAATGAAGGAAAAAGAAGCAAACAGGGTGAATACCAGGGGTACCAAAAAAGTACACAATTTAAGAGAAGTTATCAATGTACTACTTTTGGAAGTTGAATTGAATTATGGCAGTAATGTGAAGTATTATGCTCTTATAAGAGATGGTGTTAATCAAATGAATGCTAGAGCCACTATGCAACAGGCAGGAAAGTCAATGAATATGGTAGACACACATTTGTCATTTGAGAAGCACAAGACCATTTTGAAGTGATATTTGAAATTTTAGAATGTTGTGGAAGAACAATGACAGTGGAAAAATGAGTATGCCACAAAAACTCCAACACACCTAACAATCACATACATTTGTGATAAGTTGGAGACTCATGGGACTGTGTGTGATATGAAAAATGAAAGAACTGGAAGGTCTTGCATAGCAATAAGTCTTGCATCTTCTGCTACTGTAACCACTTTGAGTATCTCTCATAATTGCTGAAGTCAAGTGTGACTTGTATTCATCTTCTCTTATTGGTATAGTTTGAGAATTACAATTTTAATAGAGTTTCCCCCTCTTAAATGAGTATACATTTTTGGCATCCTCTATATAATCACTGAACTTAGAGAAAAAAATGAAAATATTTTTATATGCATCATGGATGCTGTCTCAACTCTAGAATGCTACTCTTTTTTCTCTATGCTGTGCTCTAAAAAAATGACAAATGTCTAAACAGGAAGGAATATCCATGAATATAAAACTACTGTTACAATGTGGTGTGGGAGCTTGCATGTTGCTGTGATGCTGAAAGCTATGCCACCCTTATTTCAGTAACCAGCAGGGTCACCCATGGTGGACAAGTTTCAGATGAGCATCCAGACTAAGACAGACTAGTGAGAAGGACCTACTAGCCCACTCTTGAAACTATTAGTCATTGAAAACTCTATGAATAGCAGAGAAACACTGTCAAATATAGTGCCCCAAAACGAGCACACCCTCCCTCAGATTGAAAGGCATTAAAGAACTGACTGGGGAAGACTTGCTTCTTCAAAGTAGAGTTAACTTTAATGATGAGAATGGAGGAAAGCCCTTGGGACCTCCTTTTGCTGATATGGCATGATTCAAAATGAGAAGACACATAGTAGCTGCAACAATGGGCTCAAATATAAACGCATTTGGTGTATGGCACAGTGTTGGGTAGTGTTTTATTTTGTTGCACATAAGGTTGCTGTGAATCAGATCCAACTTGACAGCACCAAACAACAACATATAACATACAGATTCAGTATAATGAGTATGCTCTGTTAATTTCTAGTCTTTCTTTACAGACATAGTGATGAAATTCCTAGTAAATAAAATAATATAGCTATCCTATCTCTCCTTTTCAGGGCTGGGGTTTAGCTCAGTTGGTAGAGTGCTGCACTGCACTCTCTGAAGCTCTCATTTCAATCCCCAGCACTGCAAAAATGGGACAAGGATCTGGCAATCCACTCCCAAAACAATCCCCAATCAATCAGCCATTGAAAACCCTATGAGGGTCTCTATGAGTCTCACCTGACTCAACAGCACCTAACAACAACAGCTCTATTTCCATCTCAATACCATTTATATTTATACTATTTATTAAATATTTACTAAATGCATGGAATGTATTATAGATGATTAATTTATCATATAAATTAAATTTATCATACAAATTTTGATAAATCATAAAAAATGAGTAATTGATGTGCTTAATCTTTCAATATATACCATAGTCTCCTAAATTTCAGACATCACTGAGATAGTTTGTGTATTTTAATAAACAAAGTAGACAGTAACTATCCTTTTGAATATTGTTATGTTCCATTGAGTTCACTTCCACTCATAGAGACCCTGTGTACAACAGAAGAAAACACTTCTCTGCCATTCAGAAGGTTTTCAATGGCTGATTGTTTTGGGAGTGGGCTGCCAAGTCCTTCTCCAAGTTTTGGTGGTGCTGGGGATGGAACTCATGGCCTCAAAGCATGCAGAGCAACCTATCACTCATACACACACACACACAAAAAAAAAAAAACACATTAAAATTTAGTAAGTGAAAGTCTGCTACAAAAAATAATAGAATAGAAAGCATCAGGGTGTAACTGTAGAGTAGTTGTCTACCTGTCAGAAAGAATATTTATGTTATGTGATAGATAATGTTTGAGTTGAGCCTGAATTGATGAGAAGGAGAAAGCCACAGGGGGACCATGGTAGGGTATGGGAAGCAGCAAAATGTACTTTTCAGTTAAAGAGGATGGCAAGTTATAAAGAACACAAGTAGGAAGGATCATAAGAGTGATAGAATGAAGACCACTTCCTCAAATATGGTTCATCTTCAGTGATTATAATATTACATATCATTTACAGCTATTTCAAGGATTGAAGTATATTCATGAAACTCAAAATCTGTCTACTTAACAACACTTAAAGTAGGTTTTGATTATCTGAATACTACATCAATAGTAAGATTCAGCTTAGCTGAGGATGTAGCTCAGTAGTAGAGCCCTTGCCTAATATGTATACATCCCTGGCTTTAATCCTGAGTACTGTAATGAAAAAAAAAAAAAAAGAACAACAGCTCTATAGGTCAGACTAACAGAAATTATAGTGACATTGTCAAAACACAGATTCCCTGTGCTGTACAATTCAGAAAACATGCATAGTAGCTGGATACCTTGGAGACTGACCAAAGAGGTCAACTATAAAAAGTTCCATAGAAACATTTAAAATAAATAAATAAATAAATATAATAAAAATAAATAAATAAATACTAGTTTCACCTTAATGACCCAAGGAGACATCAATAGAGAACACTTTTCTCAAGATAAATTTAAATTGAAATGAATCATTTTGAAAAATGTAATTATGAGTTTTAGGTGCAGCATGGTAAAATAGTAATTATAAATAGTCACCAAAAGAGATATGGCTATGTGAAGGCTTATGAAATTATTAACTGCATCAGATTATTTTAGTAATGTTCATTCACATTCAATAAAAACACTATAATTAACATCAACTTCAAAGATACAAGAACTGAATCATCAGAAATTGTATCTTTCTCCTAGCATAGGTACAATCAATTATGAGTTCTGGGTAAGACCTCAAAGATTTGAGTTTAAGAAAATTTGAGAATTTTATTCATGAATGCTTTTTTTTAAGTAACATCCTTCTAGACTTAAAAAAAAAAGGACTAGCCAAACTTAATTGAAAACTTTCAGAGATTAATCAAGTTTACCAGATAAATTGACCTTGGTATTTCTCCTATGGTATTTTCTGTACTGCTAATGTCATTGTTACATGCCTTCAAATGATGTCCACCTCATAGTGACCCTATGTACAACAGAATGAAACACTCCCCAACACTGTGCCATGCCAGGCATTGTAGTTGCTTCTCTGCTATTCATAGGGTTTCAGATGGTTGATTGTTTCAGGATTGTTTTGAGAGTAGGATGCCAGGTCCTTCTCCAATTTTTGCATGCTATGGATTGAACTCATAGCCTCATAGTGCACAGAGCAAGCACTCTACCAACTGAGCTAAACTGCATGGTATGTTCCCTACTGCTAATAGGTAATCAAATTATTTTGCAATTATGGATATATTTTCAACAAATTTTCCTTCCAAGAGAAGTGTGACAAGTAACTAGTTTTTAAATGTGGGAGCCAGTTGGGAAGGTTCGAAGTGGAATGAAATGTTGTTATTGTTGTGTGTAGGGCAGTAGGGTACAATAAGAAAAGGCCAGCTTGAGCTGACAAAAATGGGATGAATGATTTTTTCCATATAATGTCAAATTTGTTTATTTTTAAATGAAAAATCCCTGGTTCTCTAGACTATAATCATGATCTCACCTCTTCATCCATGTCATTATAATTGCATCCTAATTTACAAAATCTACAAATGCTCATTGAAAGTTTTCAAACATAGGTCCATAATATAATTCACTTTACCCCTAATTTCTAGGTCCATAAAATAATTCACTTCACTCCTAATTTCTACTCTTTAGAAAGAATTATTGTTAAAAACTTGAGGTAGGATTTTCCAGGGAATATCCTGTGACCATAAAGATTAAAAGTATTTTCAACTTTTTTCTATGATAACACATGAATTGAGTACATTCTATGTATCCTGCATTGTGTTAGTTGTTTTCATGCATTATTTTATTTAATAAGCACAACTTCAGCAAAACATAACTATTAATATTCTTGTTCTATAGGTAGACAGATTTATATTTTATAAATGCTAAATAGTATTGGAATCTATATTTCTCCATATGTATTAATATTCACATATTTAAGCAATATTTTGTGGTTGTTGCTGTTAGGTTCGTTGATTCGGTGTCCAACTTATAGCATCCCTACCTAGAACAGGCCAAACACTATTGTCAGTGCTTCTCTGCCATTCATAGGGTTTTCAATGGTGGATTGATTTGTGGGAGCAGGTTGCTGGGTCCTTCTCCCATGCTTAAAGCTTGTGGTGTTCCCAGGCAGTCGCCGATCCAAGTACTAACCAAGTCCAACTCTGCTTAGCTTCCAAGATCTGACAGGATCGGATGCCACAGGGCTACTGCTGCAGGCTTTAAGCAATACACACATATGCATATATATGGATAATCTTGAAAACATTGTTTCCGGAAGATGAATTGGCAATAAATTACTGGATCAAAATAATGAAGATATTTTTACATTTGTTAGTTATTGAAACAAATTTTTTTTCTACAGAGATTGAATCAACTTTCACTCTGACAATCATCTAATCATATATGATGAAGTACTATATCTCACATATTTAGGAATATTATCAATCCTTTTTTACATTTTCCAACCTAATGGTTTTAAATATGGTATTTGCTTTTGTGTTTTGTTTGCAGTTATTTGTCCACAAAGTTTTTGGGGATTTCACCTCCTTGTTATATAAATTGTGAATATTTGTCAGTCTATTTATTGTCCCTCTTTTGGTTGCTTCTATTCCAAATCCTCAGCTTATCACAAAAGTGATTACAAACCCCAAATATTGATGCCAAGTATGTTTGGACATCCTTAGATACAGGAACTTTAACAGCCTTTGAAACAGATATGGTTCAGAATTATATTGAATTTTCTGGAAGACATTTCTTTGTGTCTTATTGTCTAAGATGATCCTATAATAAATTCAAGAATCTGGAGGGAAAATATTCCAGGTCTAAAGATATACTTACAGGCCCTTATTGTGAAACTTCTGACATATGTTTAACATAATATAAACATATTGGTTTAATAATTTCAATGAGAAAGGGTGAAGCAATGAAATCTTCACTTGAAAAACCTTGAGTCAAAGGATGAAAATTATACTTTTTGACCTGATTCCATACTATATGGAATAGCAGCATTTGTTAAATTGTGTCAACAACATAAAATATGTATACAAAGTATTCAGGTACCAAGTAAACACTACCATAAATAAAACAAAAGTTTTTATATTATCTGCATACTAGTGTTTATAAAATATAGTCATTTTACAGGTACAAAGGTACCACTGATGTTTTACCAACTAGCAGTTTAGACAAGAGATGTCCTTGAGGCAAATGCCCCTGTAAAATACTAAAATTTCTTTGCAACCGTTAGTTTAGAAGTTTACCTGTGGATATAATAAAATTTCTGACCACTTTGCTGGAAACTTTAAATCTGTATATTGCTAAATTCACAGCTAAATCTATTTATATGCAACACTTAATTCAATGGTTTCCTTCATATAACTTTGGTGGAAAGAACAACATTTTTAATTGACTGCCTATAATAGACAATGGGCTGGGATTTAGCTCAGTTGGTAGAGTGACACTCTGCAGTCTCTGAGGTCCTGAGTTTGATTCCTAGCACCGCAAAAATGGGAGAAGGACCTGGCAATCCACTCCTGAGGCAATCCCAAAACAGCCATTGAAAACCCTGTGAGGGTCGCTATGAGTTGGACACAACTCGATGGCATCTGACAACATACTAGACAATGGCATTTGGACTTGGGTGTAATTATACTGATATTGATTCTTCAACACAGAAATATAGGAAATCTGCTAGAGGGGAATAAAATTTATTAATTTAACTTCATAAGAGAGGAAATGGACATGGACACAAAGGTCAACATAGTGATTCAACAAAGGAATGTGAACCAATGTTTTCAAATGCCAAGGCTATTGATATTCTCAATACAGCATAAAATCCTAGGTAAGTTAAAGACATAAAAATAGAAGTCCAGTTTTTATAAAATATCAGATTATAAAAACTTAGTTAAATCATGTTTACATGAATTTATATTAAGATTAGATTGAAATATAAATTAACCATCATAGGTGTCTTTTAAATGAGTCATAGTATGTCATAACACCTCATGGGATGGAGAGACTACAAGGAATGCCAAAATATATTATTCATTTACTTTATTTATTTATTTTATCTTGAGACAGGTCTCACTCAGTTACATAGGCTGCCTCTGGCCTCAAACTTGTGATCTTACTGCCTCCACCTCCCAAGTCCCTAGGATTACAGGTATGCATCATCATACCCTCCTTATTCATTTATTGTTTTAAAGGAAATGTAGAGCTAATCTCATTTGTAAATTATTTTATACACTTTGACTGAGAAATCTGAATATAAAACTCTCCACAATGTTCTTTAATTCTTTTAAAATAAACAATAGTTAAGTTACCAAGATTTCTTAACAGAAGTCCTAAACATATTTTGCAAATATGTAGCAAAATATATTAGTTCCATTTCCAACAGACAAACACTTGAAGGCTTTGATGTTTTTGTTTTGGATTTGATAAATATTAGTTCTGTAGACTATTCAATTTACCTTCCTTTTCTTTATTACCATTGTTCTTTTTTCTAATACAAACATTCATCTGCTACAGACCAGTAAATTCTGCCTCAGGATATTTCTACTGAGGGTCAATTCTCATGAGAATAATGCAGAACAAAGTTACCAAATCTATTATGCATTGTATTTCAATATGATATAAATAGATGTAATTTAATATTTTCCTGATTTTATTTATGAATGGTGGGGTACAAAGGAATAGTCATTTGTTATATCCATTATGCAACTATTAAATCATTTTTGCTTGCACATTCATCACCTTACATATTTTACAGAACAATATAAACTAAAGAGTGGGCTAGGATTTGGTTCAGTTGGTGGAATATCTCTCTGCATTGTTTGTAGCCCTGCATTTAATCCTCAGCTCTACAAAAATGGGTGAAGGACTCGGCAGCCTACTCCTGAAACAATCCTGAAACAATCAACATTGAAAGCCTTCTGAATAGCAAGGGAAGTACTGGCATAGCAGTGGACATGGTACAGTGTCAGAGAGTGTTTCATTCTATTGCAAATAGGCAAGCTATGAGTCAGACTTGACTCAAGAGTACCTAACAACAACATAAACTAAAGAAGAAAAAATAGTAGGGATTTTAATATGTAATGAAAATCATATGCCACCATGAGTTATATTCTCATTGATACTTTTCCTTCTTCTCCCTTTTTAAGAAAGTATTTGTATATTTGCATTATATTTTTGAGATTCTCTTCTCCCTCCTCACTCTCTACATTATTTCCCCTTCCCTTCCTCCTTTCCCCAACCTCCACTCCCACCTGCTTATTCCTTCTCTACTTATTTCTGATCTGCTAGCATTTTGAATTCTGAGATAAGCATGATTGTTCATTTTTACATGTCTAAATATGAATGTCTGCAGCCATAGCACCCTGGCATCTGATCCCATCTGATTCTGGAAGCTAAGCAGGGTCAGCTTGGTTAATGCCTGAATGGGAGACCACCTGGAATACCAGGTGCTGCAGGCTAGGGAGAAGGACTTGGTAATTCACTCTTGAAACAATATGCCATTGAAAGCCCTATGAGTAGTTAAGAAGTATGAACATAGTGCCAGGCATTGCAGAGTATCAGGGAGTGTTTCATCTGTTGTAAATAGGGTCACTATGAGTCAGACCTGACTTGAAGGCACTAACAAAACAATAAATATGAATAATTACTTTTCTTCCCAAAAGTTAGATTTAGCTCCAAAATATGAGTGAGAACATATGGAAATTTCTCTTTTCAAGTCTGGGTTAATTTATTTAAAATGATGTCCTCCAGTTCCATCCATTTGGCTGCAAATGACATAATTTCATTCTTCTTTATTGCTGAGTAATATTCAATTGTGCATATATACTACAATTTTTTAAATCCACTCCTCTGTTGATGGACATTTTGCTTGATTCTATACCCTTGCAACTGTGAAGAGTGCTGCATTAAATATAGAAGTGCAGGTGTCCCTGTGGTATGATGACATTCTTCTTCTGAGCCTATTCCCAGGAGTGGTATAGCTGGGTCATATGGAAGTTCTCTTCTTAGTTTTCTAAGGTACCTCCAAACTGATTTCCAAAGTGGCTGAACATATTTACAGTATCTCCAGCAGTGTAAAAGTTTTCCTTTTTCTCTGCATTCTCCCTTGGTTGGTTGGTTGGTTTGGTTGGTAGGTGCTGTCGAGTCGGTATCGGAATCCTAGTGACCCTCATAGGGTTTTCAATGGCTGACTGTTTCGGGATTGCCTTGGGAGTGGATTGCCTGGTCCTTCTCCCATTTTTGCAGTGCTGGGAATTGAACTTGGGACCTCACAGACTGCAGCGTAGCACTCGACCAACTGAGCTAAATCCCAGCCCATGCATTCTCCCTAGTATTTCTTATTATTTGTTTTGTTAATTTTGGCCATTCTTACTGGTGAGATGGAATCTCAGTTTTGTTTTGATCTGTATTTCCCTAATGGCTAGGGATATTGAGCATTTTTTCATGTGTTTATTGTCTATTCCTATTTCTTCTTTTGAGAACTGTCTGTTCATTTCCATTGCTTGCTTATTTATTGTGTTATTTGTTATTTTGGTGTTTGATTTCTTAAATTCTTTGTATATTCTAGAAATTATTTTTTGGTCAAATGTGTCAAAGGTTTTCTCTCATTCTATGGGTTCTCTCTTTAAGCTGTCAATTGTTTCCTTTGCTGTACCTTTTGCTGTACCTTTTGCTTTTCATTTTTTATTTAGGGTTTATTTGGGGGGTGGTACTGGAGCATTGAACCCAGAACCTCATGCTTACATGCTTGCAAGTGCTGTCCCATAGAGCTCACCTGCAGCCCCCCTTTTTTTTCTTTATATTTTGAGACAAAGTCTCAAAATAAGTTATGCAGGCTGCCTGGGGTCTCAAACTTGCAATCCTCCTGCCTCTGCCTCCCGAGTCCCTGGGATTATAGGCATGAGCCACTGTTCTTGACTTGTACAGAAGCTTTTAGTTTTATGTAATTCCATTTGTCGACTTCTTGGTGGTATTTCCAGGGCAACTGGAGTCTTGTTAAAGAAGTATTTGCCTATACATGTGTTTTGGAGCATCTTCCCTATCTTTTCTTCTAGTAGTTTTAAGGTTTCTGGATTTATGTTGAGGTCTCTGACCAATTTTGAGTTAACTCTCATACAGATTGAGAGATGCACATCTATTTTCTTTCTTATGTAATTGGATATCCAATTTTCCCAGCACCATTTGTTGAAGAGGCTATCTTTTCTCTATTGAAGGCCCTTAGCCCTTTCCTCAAAGATCAGGTGATGTAGTTGTGTGGGTATATCTTTGGATATTCACTTGTGTTCCATTGACCTTCATTACTATTTTTGTGCCAGTACCAAGCTGTTTTTGCCACTATGGTCCTGTAGTATAGCTTGAAGTCAGGTATTGTGATACCTCCTGTACTGTGTTTGTTGCTTAGGATTGATTTGGCTATATGTGGTCTTTTTGCTTCCATATGAATTTTAGGATTTTTTTTCTATTTATGCAAAGTATGTCACTGGAATTTTGATGGGGATTGCATTGAATCTGTAAATTCCTTTTGGTAATACAGCCATTTTCAGATAAATAAATTATTCTGATCCATGTGTAAGGTAAATCCCTCCATCTTCTAGTTTCTTTGGCTGTTTCTTTTTCCAAATTTTGAAGTTTGTATTGCAGAGGTCTTCATGGTCTTTGGTTAGATTGGCTCCTAAATATTTAATTTTTGATGGACTATTATAAATAGTATTGTCATCTTTATTTTCTTTTTTTTCTGTTAATTATGGGTGTACAGGAAGACTATTGATTTTTGAGTGTTAATTCTATCTCCTGTTACTTCCCTGAAGGAATTAATTAGCTCTAAGTGTTTTCTAGTGGAACTTTTAGTGTCCTTTAGGTACAGGATCATGTCATTGGCAAATAAGGATAGTTTGAACTTTTCTGTCCATATCTATATTCCTTTATATCTCTTTCCTGATTGCTCTGGCTATAATTTCAATCACAATATTGATCTCAGAGGGAATACTTTCAATTTTTCCCCATTTAATATTATGTTGGCTATATAGGTTTGTCATAGATGGGCTTTATGATGTTGAGATAAATTCCTTCTATGCCTAATTTCTTTAGGACCTTTATTATGAAGGGATGTTATACTTTGTCAAAGGTCTTCTCAGCATCTATTGAGATGATCATGTGATTTCTGTCTGTAAGTTTCTTGATATATTGAATTACATTCATTGATTTACATATGTTGAACTAGCCTTTCATCTGTGGAGTGAAGCCCACTTGATCATGTTATATGATCTTTTTTATGTTCTGTTGAGTTTGACGTGCCAGAATGTTGTGAAGGATTTTTGCGTCAATGTTCATCACGGAAATTGGTCTAGTTTTCTTTTTTGTGGAGTCCTTATCTGGTTTTTGAATCAGGGTGATACTGGTTTCACAGTATAAAATTTGAAATATATCTTCCTTTTCTATTATATGAAATATTTTGAGGAGAATAGGTATTAATTATTCTTTAAATGTTTGATAGGATTCAGATATGATCTTGTCTTTGTTAGGAGATTTTTTTATTACTGCCTCTAACTCAAAGGTTGTAATGGTTCTGTTTAATTTGCTTATTTCCTCAGGGTTTATTTTTGAAAAGTCATACGTGTTAAGGAATTTATGATTTCTTTTGTATTTTCATTTTTTGGGACTATAATTTTTCAATGTAATCTCTGATGAGTACAATGAGTATCCATTGTTATTGTCTACTTTGGCATCTGTGATATTGTTTAATTTGGGCCTTTTCTCTCTCTATTTTGGTGAGTCTGGCTAAGGGAGGGTCAATTTTGTTGATCTTTCTGAAGAACCAGCTCTTGGTTTTGTTAACTTTTTGTATTGTCCTTTCTGTCTCTATTTGGTTAATTTCTGCCTTAATATTTATATTTTCATTCTGCATATTCCTTTTGAGGTTGAATTGTTCTTTTCTTTTGCTTGCTTGCTTTTTGGTTTTTGTTTTAGTCTTTCTTATTGGTAATTTTTAGTGTATAACTTAGTGGGTATTATTATGACATTTTCATACATGCATTTCATTGTATATTGCTCAGGTTCACAGGAATTGGATTGTTATTGACTTTCTACTGCTTTAAATTGTACCATTAAGTTATTTAATTGGGCATCCCTAACTTATTGATAAGGACACTCATGGGTATAAACTTTTCTCTTTGAAGTATATTTGCTATATCCCATATATTTTGGTAGGATATGTTTTCATCCTTATTTGATTGCAGGAAAATTTTAATTTCCTTTTTGATTTCTTCAGTGACTGATAATGTATTTGTATATTTCTTAAACTTTTATTTTGCTTGTGAGTTCTAGTTTTATTCCATTGTGATCTGGTGGTTGTAGGAATGATTTCTTTTTTTTTTTTTTTTTTTTTTTTTTTTTTTTTTTTTTTTTTTTTTTTTTTTTTTTTTTTTTTTTTTTTTTTTTTTTTTTTTTTTTTTTTTTTTTTTTTTTTTTTTTTTTTTTTTTTTTTTTTTTTTTTTTTTTTTTTTTTTTTTTTTTTTTTTTTTTTTTTTTTTTTTGCTTTATTTGAGGCCATTTTCCTGATGTGATATTGGTTTTCATTCTTTCCTTGTCTTCTGTCCAATATGAAGCTACATTTATTTGTTTTGAATTTTCCTGCTTATTGATTTCTTATTAGCCACAAAAAAATAGTTTCAACATCACTTCTACTAAAGTTCATATTGTTCATTAACCAACAATATGTGGGTTTGAGTGATATGGAGTTAATGTCTCAGTATGTCTCTTACTTTTCTATTGTGTGATAATTTAACAAAGAGGCCATAATAAATACCACATTGAGACAGACCTAAATGGCATAGGGCTCTGGGAGCTCATGGTTGACTTTCTAATTTGGTACCTGACCCCAGAAAGCTCTGATTGATGCTTAGAAGGAGTGCCTGCTGAAAAAAATGACACAGCTGGGCAGAACATGTGCTGAGCCTAAATAGCAGTGGGAATCCAAACACCTGCTGTCTGGCAAAGTGAAATAGGCAACTCTAAACTAGAGAAACAGAAAAAATAGTCACCCAAAACATGGATCTTCAGAAATTCTGCACTGACTTGGTATTAGGCAGTGCCAAAGCTGAGTAAACAACATATTCTGAAGATCTTTCTAGAACACAGAACAGTCAGATCTATGGAGAGCAGAACATAGAAATATTGGACATAACAGTCTATACACAAATGTACACTGAAGCACTGCTCTTTAGAAAAGTCAAGGTCTCTCTCCAGCTGTGAGCTGCATTGGGCCTCTCTCCTGGGATATATGAAAATGAAAGCTAAGCCAATGGGGGAAAAGGAGATTATGAGAACTCTAAGTGTATAATAATAATATAAGTAGGAACAAAGCTATGCCCTCTCTTCTTTGTTTTCCTTGTGGATAAAAACTACAATTGAAAAGCTAACTCTGCTCTAGTTCATAAAACATTCAGTTATCTTCAAGCCAAGTAAACCTGAAAATCTACTCTTATGAAGTAGATATGGATTTTATGAAGTGGTGGGGAACTAGAAATGCAAGGAAGTAACAGAAAAGCTATCTCTCCAAGATTTTTCACAGAAGACAGGAAGAACAGGAAGAATGGAGTTAATATATTAAAGCCTGATTATCAGAGAGGACAAGTAGAGAGCAAGCCTTTATCGTACTCATGAGGCATTTGTCAGGATTCTTATTTGAACTAGATTATACAGAAACTTTAAATATTCAGATGACAAGAGAAGAAAAGCAAGAAGCAATCTACTCTACTTCTGAGAACATTTGGAAAAAATGCTGTCAGGATTCTTATTTGAGCTAGATTATACCGAACCTTGAGATATTCAGATGACAAGAGAAGGAAGGCAAGAAGCAATCTAGTCTACTTGTGAGAGTATTTGGAAAAATTGCTCCCTGATTGTTTTGTAACAATATGTATGTACACTTTCAAGTGAAGAGTGTATGGCACTTTGTCTAAAAGTCAGATGTTATATGAAAAATATGAGTTGTTTTTTGTAGCCAATTCCAGGGACAGATGTGGTTTGGAAACAGATATTCTCTTCCTTTTATTAAATAATTTAGCATAGATTTAGACATAGTCCTGTGTCAAAGATTCCTTTTAAGATAAGGTTGACTAGAAGATTTAGCACAGATGATGAAATAAAGAATCCATTTACTTGTTCATCCTCCTCCTCATTGTGAAGATGGTTAGGCTACATCTTTCCCTATTTGCTGAATCTCATAAAAGTGCAGAAAGCCTTAAGCTTGAGGAAGTAGAGATAATCCCTGATGATTGTAGCTAACAATAATTATATGTACACAGAAAGCAGAAGAGCAGCATTTTTAAAGAGTGTAGCATCAGGTCCAAAGCCACTGTGGTCTTAGCAATAATGAGTAATGTTTAAGGCTCCAAAGAGAAGAGAATTTGTATCCTCTGGTTTAAAAGGGTCTACTAAAACACTGGCCTAAGTAAAAAGAAAGGTGACTTCTTGGTGGCAATATCATTGTTTAGTGCTGCAGTTCTGAATGCTGGAATACAGTTCCTTTAATCTTGATTTGATTTCCAGGCATCTTTCAGGAAGCAATTTCAGAATGAATCTCCCTCTTTCCTTCACTAGCACTGACCACAGGAGTCTCCACACAGTACCTCTGATCATACACTCAAGGTCATTATCCACAGAGGTTTTCACTGCTGTAATTGTTGCCTCCACCCTGGCACACTTTCTCACATTTGCATCACTTTCCAGGATATCATTATAACTACACCTGCCTGGTATTTTATGGGAAAGTTTGTTTCTCTGGCAGTCCTGGGCTGTGTACAAGGCCAGCTCCCTCAGCATCCTCCTCAGTCAGAGGCCAAATCAAAGCCAAACTTGTTTTCTTCTCAACCTCTGCCAACACCTCCCTTTCACCATCACTGTACTTGTTAACATGGCACTTTCTGTGCTAGTTTTCAAATAGACCTTCCTAGGCCATAATCTCTCAGAGCCTTTGTCAAGATGCCAATTCCCTGCCCCAAACCAGGTGCTGAAAATGAGCATAATAATCTCTCTATTGCTCTGCAAATCCCACAGGCTATTCTACAGCCAAAAGAGCTCAGTTACTTCTGACCTAATTGACCAAGGTATTTCAGCCTCTTTGGAACTTCTCATCTTTTGGCTCAGTCTTCATCAGGAAATAGTCCTGCCTTGACAATATTGGCTATCATCTAAATGCAATGTGAATATAGCAAGTTAGAAGTTAAATGGCCACTATCAGAATAAATTATTAAAGATAAGCCTCCAGACAACTGAGTGTCTTTGTATTTTCCTCTCCTCACCCTATTCCAAGCAATTTATCATCAGGTAAATAAAACTTGAACATCATTACTGTAAGACATGAAATAGCCACTCAATTGAGCAGGAAGGTGCCTATCAAAGATACTCAATGACCAAGAGTTGAATGAATGAATGAATGAATGAATGCCTGTCTAGATTAGAAACATATATCATGTAATGACTTCAGATTTTCCAAACACTTTCCAAAGTGTTCCATATTCTCCCTAAATGATTTAAACATACATTATCTTATATACTTATTTCCATTTACTTTAATAAATATAAATTTTAAATTGATAGAGTTAGATGATTAATATTTCTTTTTATGAAATGAATTTTTCTGAATATTGTAAAGGTAAGTTTTCTTTATTTTATTTTAGGTGTCTTTTTATGTAAATACTTTTTCTTCTTTACATTGCATCATAATTACAAAGAAAATCTAATCAAAGATTTATCTCCTTAAAAATAAGGATTTTCAGAAGTACAGTAAATACTAATGGATGCAAAGGCAGGCTTTAGGGTCCTTTTTGATGAATGCACATGAGAATTATCAATCAAGCCCTTGATTCAGTTGCTCCAATATAGGTAATCTCTACTATATGATAAAAGCTCAAGTATGGTGTTATAAACTTCCTCTTTTGCCAAAATGTTAAGCAGACTTTTTTGCAATGTGAGAATATGTTGAACAGCATTTAGGTTTAAGACATTTCATATAATTTTATTGATTCTAAAAGTAAAAGAATGGTAACTCAGAAGTAGATCTGCATGATGTGGAGTTGGGGTGATCTTTCTTGCTTCTTATAGTTACAGGAAATTCTGAGAGTGTGGTCCTTTATGTGATGCCTGGAAAATACTGAAAAGGATTCTAGTCTGCCATAGTAGTCACTGGCAATTTAATCCAAGCCTGTACAATCACTGAAGAGGACAGCTCCAGTTTCTCCATACTGAGCATTGCCAAAGACCAGCATCTGCCAGCACTTAACCCACAGGAAACCTTTGCCATACTATCAGTGGTCTTGGATCTCTGGGGCCAGGTCACAAGATTCACATCACTCATGCTATCTGTCAGAACTACTCCTCTCCAAGTGACAGTTTCTCTAAATTTCCTTTGACAGGGCAAATCTACCTCTCCCAGGCTAATCTCCAGCCCCACTTAGTCTATCTATATACTTTTCAAACAAACACCTGGGTTACAGAGTTATTTTGTAGTGCTAAAATGGAGACCCCACAACATAAAACTTTCTTTTTAGACTAAGGTAGACCAATATCAGTAAAATAGAGGACAGAAAAACCCTGTCATAGTGTGGACTCTACCATTAAGAACAATACAAATTAACATGCTGACATGCTATTTTGGTCCAAAGGAAACCTCACTTATTCATTTATTCAACAAATACTTACACTGAGAAATTTTAAAACCTCATATTCAGGTAGGTATCACAGGAAATAAAAGACAAGTCAGGTAAAGTCTATTCTTCACATAACTCTAACCAATTTATAATGTTTTCTACTTTAGACAGAATATATATCAAATTTTAAAATAAGTGAGACACAAGGTAAAACATAGGAAAAATAGGGCCTATAAGATGATTATTTGTTGATACGATGAACTTCACTTAAGGAACATTCTTTTCTGTTAGCCAGGTATCCCCAGGCAATATAAATAGCTATTGGGACATTTTCTTTTCAAATATATTTATGTCAGCTGTGTGCAAAAAAAGAGATATTGGCATACATGTACATCTTTCTAAATGAAAGTAAATATATTCCACAATTTATAGTACCTGAATGACTTTTATGTTGAAGATAAATTTCAAATCCAAAAAAGAAAAAAGTAGTAACTGATCACTATATAAAACATTAAAAGTCAGATGCTAGTTACTTTAAATGATTTTTAAATTAATATGAAGGAAATAAACTGCCAGTGCCTGACTAAAGTTCAAAGGCCAAGACCTTTGAGAGCATCTGAATTGAACCCTGTTATTTCCTGTGAAAGAGCCACCCTATAGAAGAGCCAAATGGAGCATCTGTTTCCTGTTAATCTTCTGAAGGAAAAAAAAAAAGCTTGAAATGTTCTAAACTGAGCTGAACAGTCATCAAACAGCTGTTTTGTGGCAAAAATAAAAAAGTAAAAAGAATTCTGGGCTAATTGTTTTCCTTGAGGGAACCTATGGAAGAGGTTATTTTATCATTAGCATCCAGGAAATGTGATGACTACACTTACCTTTTAATTGCATACCATTTTATTGAAGTTCTTTACATGCTAAACAATTAAATGTCTCATTGGATTGAAAATAGTGCAAATTTATGAAATGTGTGTATGGAGAACACTTAAAGCTTTCCAGTTCTACTTGAGACTCACAAATCCTGCAGTAGCTTTGACCACACTATGTTGATTATTATTACTTTTTTGTAACACAGTCTTGGGGGAGAAAGAAACTGGGTTACTGATCCCCTTACATTATATACACAAACATATAAACACATTTCTCTCAACTGTCTGAGGTACAAATATAAAAATGTAAAATACCAATCAATATATGTAAAACACATGTAAAAATGTATGTCAACTATATTACTACTTTTGCTTAATGTACATTAATTGGCCATCTGAAAGTGAAGCCATAGTAATATTTTACCAGGCAAGAACGTTTGTATATATTGTCATTCACTAAGAATAATTTGATATAAAATACCTCAATGATCTAATTTATGTAGATATAGCTCTCATGTATCAAATTTGGTAGAATGGATTTAGATTTTAAAAATTAAATTCTCTTTACAAAAGAAAGACCATATTCTGTGTTATTTACTTTTGTATTTCTGTGACTTAAATACCTGAGAGAAACAACCTAAGGCAGAAAGGACTTACTTTGGTTCACGGTTTCAGAGGGTTCAGTACATGGTTGCTTGGCCCCATACACTTAGCCAGATCATTATGGCAGTGAGAGCGGAGGGCACAAGCAATTCTTCATCTCATGGATGACAGGAAGTGGAGAGAAAGGAAAGGACCAAGAACCAGGTATAACCTTCAAGGCATACCTCCACTGTTGCACTTCTTCCACCTAAGCTCCACCTCTAAAAGTTTCAACCACCTAGCAAAATAGTGCAACCAGCTGAGCACTGAGCAGGTAAAACTTGTGTCTGTGAAGGACATTTCCTTTTCAAAGTATATAATATTCCTTTAATTATTTATTCAAATTTTTGACAAGGGAATTAAAATGATGTCAAGTTATTTAGAGGATTCACCTTAGTCAAAGAGATATATATTTTCTTACCCTATCCCTTTGGGTAATGTGCATGTCACTATCCTCAACTGGGAAATAAAAATAAACCCTAAACTCTCTGTAATATACTTTAAATATGTGTTGTTTTGGGGTTTTTTTTGTTTATTTTGTTTTTAATTTTTTATTATTTGTTTTTTGTATGATGGAGTCTCACTAGGTTGCACAAACCAGGCTCAAATTCTGTGCTCAAGCAATCTTCTTATCTCAACTTCCTGAGTAGCAGGGGTACAGGAATACACCACTGTACTGGTACATAAAATTTCTTTTTAAAAGATATGGAAGTCATGGGAGTATTCTCATGAAGGTCAAGGACCACGTTGAAGTTATTCATCACTATTCTCAGTACCTAGCGTGGTATTTGGCTTACAGTGCAGATATTCATTAAATATTCATTAACTGAATGGGTAAAATGCACTCTCTTTTATTTGAAAATGCTCAAAAAATTTAGGGTGTTTTTGAAGTCTTTATAAGTATCCTCTAGTTTCTCACCTATTTGAACTTATGTGTACATGCATTTTTATCATCCTTAGAATTAGAGTAATCATAAACTTAGGAGGATGATATATTTTTATCTTTGGCACCCACATCTGTCTACCTTCCTTCGTCCTTCCTTCCTTGCTTCTTTCCTTCCTACCTTCCCATCTTCTTTCCATTCCTCACTTCCTTCCTCTTTCCTTTATATCCTTTTTCATAATAAAGGTAAAAGTTCCATGAAACTATGGACTTTTCCAAAGGTCTATGGATATTAGTTGAAAGCAGAGAATATCAGAAAGAGGTCTATCTATGTTTTATTGACTACGCAAAAGCATTTGATTGTGTGGATCACAACAAATTATGGACAACACTTCGGAAAATGGGAATACCAGAACACCTAATTGTGCTCATGAGAAATCTGTACATGAACCAGGAGGCAGTTGTTCAAATAGAACAAGGAAACACTGAGTGGTTTAAAGTTGAGAAAGGTGTGCGTCAGG